>VZTM01023969.1:0-19995 GCA_013400555.1 Jacana jacana | reverse complement strand
AAAAAAAAAGAGGAGGGGGGGGGGGGGGGGAGAGAGAAACAAGTGTCACAAAATGTATTGCTGCTATTTGTGTAGGTTGTGGGGTAGAAGTCCAGGGATGGGGAGGCATGTATGGGTGTCCCAGCCCTATAGCAGCAAGGAGATGAGCACCCTACCCTTAATGCCACTTTATCCTACAGCCTCTATCACACATAATGCCCTGAGAGGCATGGCCTCATCCCTTCCAGAGATTAGAAAACATGAAAAAAAACCCAGAAGCCCCCCACCCTGCCCTTGTCCAGAAAAATTACAGTACACTGGGAGATTGTGGTGACATGATAATACTATCAGCCATCATTTACAAGGCACTCCTACACAATGATGAGATTAGCTCGGCTATAAAATCAACACTTACCCATTTTGTTCACATTCCTCAAACTCTCAGCTCAAAAACATTGCCTGTGTCTTAACTCCACTGCAGAACCCCCCTGGCCTGTAGAGCGTGCCTGACAGACACGCTCCTGCAGTGTAAAAATGCACAAAGCCAGGCACGAGAGCACATCATGCTGCCATGGAGAAGGCTTGGTGTAAGGTGCCCTTACACACCCAGCTGCCCTGAGGAAGACCTACTGTCGGGCTTTTATGATCTTCATTCTCTGGAGAGGGAAATCTACTCTGCTCTACTCGATTCCCAGCTGTACACACTTCTCACTCGTGGGTTTTTTTTTTCCCTTCAGCTTTTCAAGCAACAGAAATGAAACCTCCCATTTGTACCGCACCTTCCAGCTAGCTTAGCCCCTGAAACACTATAAAAATCTACACCTAGAGCTCTGAGGAGCTGAAACACTATAAAAATCTACATCTAGAGCTCTGAGGAGCTCCTCTCGGTCAGGCCACAAGCAGGCATCGCTCACTGCTGCCGCCGAATGACAAAGGAACAGCCCTTGCCAACTGAGGCAAACCTCTGCTTTTGCAACTGGGATACCAAATTGCTCCCATCCGCCCAGGTCGGGCCTGGGGAGCCCTGGGATAGAAGTGTGGACCATTTTGAAAGCACATGTATTGGAATCACAAGTATTAATAACGATTCTTTGATTTAAATTCTTCAATTTCAATGTTGTACTGCAAAGGTTTTTATTTTGCTTTTTAAGCTAGAAAAAGATTGTGCCTCATTAATAATTGCAACATTGAAAATATTGATTTGCAATCAAACAGAGCCATTATGCTAAACTAAACCAAGTGCCAGACTATGTCTATATAGGTCCAAAATGTATATATGCACACACGTTTATAAGAATTGAAAATTCATTTGCTGTACTTGTGTATTGGAACACTTATTAAGTGGTTGATTTAATCTTTGAAGCTGTACTTGAATAGGAAGAGAAATTAGAAGTGTAAATAACAAGCACTTTGGAATTGTTTCTTCTTTGCACAATAAACCTCTGGCACGTTCTAAGCAAATCGCAGAGACTATGTTTTCAGTTGGAATTCCCTGCAATGTCTTCAGACAAAAATCAAAGGCAACAAAAATATTTTCACAAGCTTTTTTTTTGCAAAAATCCTAAAGCACATTTTGAGTCTGGCATGCTTTTCATATTGACTCAAATAAATCATAAACCAAACATACTGCATTAAATATTTCCTTGTTAGTCAGACTGAAACTAAAATGCACAAGAGAAAAGCAAGGGAGGAATAGAAGGACGTCTGAATAAAAATACACTCTGCCATTTTTTCAAATTGAAGCTACTTGACTACATTTTCTTAAACTTCTAGCCTTCTACGGGTGACCAGCAAATTGCTCTTTCCTCAAATTCAGCTGCTATCATCTCCTTCATTTTCATCCTTGTCTTGTACTTCTAAGGACAGCACAGTTGCAGTTCCACATGCAGCTCGGAACGAGTTCTAGAACACTACGATGCTACAGAACTATGAAAGGGTTTATTATGAGAATAAAACCTGGCAAGGTTGCCCAATAAGACTTAGAAATGCATTCTGCACATGGGCCAGTAGCAATGTTGGATAGTTAATACTGGTTGATGCCCCTCTTGGGCAGCCAACATTTCCTATGTGAGATGCTTCTCTGAATGAACACAATGTTTGTTTGATGGAACAGGGATGCATGAAACAATTTCATCAAAGCCAGTTTCATAATTTTGAAGAAAGTCAAGGAAAAAGAAGTTTTATTTTATCTAAAGTAAAGGAATGAACGACAAGTATTTTTTTAGGTGCTTCAAGTCTCCTCTCACTCTTGAACATGGACATAACTCTTGGCAATAAGCCTTATCTGACACGTGCCTTTTGCTCTTTTATATGAAAACTGGCTCAGAATCAATTACATGTTGAGTCCTTTCCACAACTCAGTTTTTGCACACTTTGTGATTAACATGAATGGTATCTACCTGCACAGCCCATCCCTTTGCCCCTCTTCCATGCCAGCTATGTAAATAACATATGTACCTGTTGCAGCACCTGAGCATAGTCCATTACTGGCTTGAGACAGTTGTGTGACCTGCTCTGCTGCCAAAAAGCTAAGCCACTGAGCTACAAGAAGACACTTCCTGGGACACACAGGCTACAGAGGATGGAAAACATCATTGGGGTATGGAAAGGACTATGTGGGAAATGGCAGAAGACAGATCAGTGATTTGGGAGCTGAAGAAAGAAAGGGAAAAAACACATTTGTAGTAGGAGACTGGAGAAAGAAGAGCACATGACTGTTAGAGAAAACAGGCCTTGAAAACAGGAACCCAGCCTGAAGCCTCTCTGTCCTCTGCTCTCAACAGAGAGCTCTACAAGCCACTAAATCACATTGTATTCCTCCTGCCTAATCTGTTCCCTCCACGCATTCCTGCCAGCACTGCAGCTCCAGCAGTGAAGACAATAACCAGGCTTATCACTCCCAACCCTGCCAACATAGAATCATAGAAATGCAAGGTTGGAAAGGACCTACAAGATCATCTAGTCCATCTGTCCTCCTATCACCAACACTACCCACTAAGCTACTAAATCATATCTCGTAGCATCTTGTCCAGACAATTCTTGAACACCGCCAGGGACGGTGACTCCACCACCTCTCTGGGCAGGCCATGCCAGTCCCTGACCACTCTTTGGGAGAAAAAGGTTTTCCTGATATCTAAACTAAATCTCCCTTGGTACAACTTGTGACCAATCCCTCAATTCCTATCATTAGTCCTCTGGGAGAAGAGGCTGACTTCTTCACAACCTCCTTTTGGGCAGTTGTAGAGTGTGATGAGGTCTCCCCCGAGCCTCCCCTTCTCCAGACTAAACAATCCCAGCTCCCTCAGCCACTTCTCATAAGACTTGTGCTCCAGAGCCCTCACCAGTTTTATTGCCCTTCTCTGGACACATTACAGGGCCTTAATGTCTTTCTTGTAGTGAGTGGCCCAAAATGGAATGCAGTACTTGAGGTGCAGCCTCAACAGAGCTGAGTACATGGGGATGATCTCCCTGCTCCTGCTGGCTACACTATTCCTGATGCAGGCCAGGATGCCATTGGCCTTCTTGGCCACCTGGGCACACTGTCAGCTCATGTTCAGCCGAGCATCGACCAACACTCCAAGGTCCTTTTCTTCTTCACATACTACCCACTCTGCCCCAAGCCTATAGCGCTGCATGGGGTTATTGTGGCCAAAGTGCAGGACCCGGCACTTGGCCTTGTTGAATCTCATCCCATTTGCCTCAGCCCAGCAATCCAGCCTAACTAGCTACCTCTGAAGGGCCTCTCTACCCTCAGGCAGATCAACACTACCTCCCAACTTGGTGTCCTTTGCAAACTTACTGAGGGTATACTCAGTCCCCTCATCTAGGTTGACAATAAAGATATTAAACAAGATAGGCCCCAGTACGGACCCCTGGGGGACACCACTTGTTACAGGACGTCAGCTAGACCCACAAGGGAGGAATGGGTATGCATGGCTGTGGTGCTGTGCCATGCCACTTCTCTTCCTTCTGTTATTAGCCCCAATAACACTTAAATTCACCCTTCTCCCTGTAAAATACCAAACAGCCCAGAAGCAACTACAAAAAAAAGCAGATTTCTCTTACAATAGCCATTAGGGAAGAGCATATAATCTTCATCCTGTGTTCAGTCAAAAATGTAAACTTCTGTATCTCCTTAAACACACAACAAACACGCAGCAAGGTTGCAGGAGCATGTCCCAGTCCTGCCAGTGCATCTTATTCATATTAGGAGCCTTAGAGTTTAAACCCACAGCTTCCCCATTACCCTCAGACCCTCACTCCACACTTCAGTCTTTCATGTCAGACTACTGAAAAGTTTTATTAAAGGACAATGGTGATGGATGATTGTGATGAAGGGCACAACTCAAGCCAACTATTTCTCAGAGGACAAGGCATTTCCTTGCTGGTGGGAGCACAATGCCAGTAATAGGCCTTCCTTGTGCCAAAATGTGGGGTAAATGACAGTGGTCAACAAAAGGTCAAATGAAATCATTATTATAGCTATAAAATATCATGAGATAAGTGAGGCAGTAGTTTAGAAGTACTGGTAGATGAAGCTGACTGGAAGGGATTGACCACACAATCAGCAGCATAGGCATCAGCAACTAGTATCAGCCCTGGGTCCCAGTTCCTTAATCTGGAAAGCTACTGCTTCGTGGAAGAACCAGTTTAGCATGTAATTAAAATGTTTGTAATGGCTTCAGAGCTCTTGATATATTTTCCATTCCGTCATTGCCTTCAGATTTACCATCTGATTGGGTTTTGTCCAGCAGTAACCAGGGTATGACCTTAAAAAAGACACAAAAAAAATGGTTTATTTCTGGGAAAGACAAAGAAGAAAAGGGGAGTTATCACTCATTTTGTAAGTCTTTTTTAAAAATTATTTCTGTTTAATTTTGGTTGAAAAGTACCACAAATTGTGTTATAGGGTAGAGGTGAATACTTTCCTAATCTCCTACTTCAGTTCCTATTTCCAGCAAGGATTGGCTCAGAGCTGTAGAAGGCAAGATCAGTTTTGGGCCTCTTGCCCTACGTGGCTCATGATGCTGGTGGGGAAGAAAGATGAAAAAACTGCTTGGATAGCTGCCAGATCCTGCCATCCTCCCCTCTTCTTAGGGACCAGCCTTATACCGGCCTGCTCTCGCCTATGCCGCAGGCAGGGGAACAGGAAAGGAGGATGCACAGACTGAAGCATCCCTATACCTCTGGATCCTGCTGATTCCAAGTGCCCAGGGCTGATGGGCAGCACAGGGCAGGCTGAACACACAGCTCTAGCTGCTGCTGCCATCAGGATGCCAGCCTCTGCCACAGTTTGGCCCTTATCAAAACCACCACCACCACTGCAGACTGACTGCAAGATCTCCTTGAGCAGGACATCCAGATGCTTTTTACAGAGTGCTTCACATAGCTGCAAGGGCAGAGTGAGGTAAAATGGAGAGAGCTAAGGTGCAGAGCTAAGAGGAGAAAATTCCTAAAGCGCTGAGCTCAGTTTTCCCATTTTTCAGTTGGTAATGCGTTCACGGAATAGCTGAGAGGCACACAGACAGGCAGCTCAGGTACCAGCAGAAGCCTCAAAGCAACGTCCCAGAGATGAGCAGCGTGAGCCTGCCCAGCCTGGGCTGCTCTCACAGTCTGTGCTCAGCTCCCTCCCACTGCTCCTTGCATCCTACCACTGCAGTCATTTAAAACTAGCTCCCGTAATTCAGGTGCTCCTTGCTGTGACTGCACTGCTAACATACCCTAAGGCAGAAGCTTCACAGGATGCTAAAGGAGGAGGTTCTTAGCAAGAAGAAGGAAGGGGAGAGATCTTGGCAGAAGGTAAAGAATGATGTAAGGAGTAGGAAGAGCTAAGGACAAGGTGGGAAGCAGGAAACCCACATGAGATATTTAAAAACCACACGCACCTATAGAGAATGATTTTTAAGTGCAGTCTTAAATGTCTGAAGCTAATAGAGCTATCAAAGCGGGGACATGACATTTCCAGGGTTCCCTGCAAATGCAGGATTATTCAAAACGCTAAATTAAATCATCAGTGCTTCTAATGTAAAAACAAAAAACCAGTCCTGTTCTATTTTGAGACATGTGCGTGCCATACACGGCAGCCACAACATAAATCAAGCAAGGCAAGAAACACAAACCCTATCACCATCACAACGGTAATGCCAGTCATGAATATAAACACCATGTGTTACTGGAAACCCAACACCACAGGCACTGCATGGGAAAGAGAACAAAACCCCAGACTCGGTGAGTTTGGGTGGCTTATCAACACAGCAAAGTGCATCTGACTGCATGTGAATCAAAGCCACGGTATTTTACTGCAATGAACCCTACCCACAAGAGAAGAAAAAGTTAATACACCATATTAAAATAACGATTGCTCGCTAAATACAAGCTTATTAATTTGCATCCATGAGGAAAGGTGCAACAAGAGAAAGCCATTTGTTGTAGACACAGCCTGCCTTTGTTAGTGAATTCACTAGGCTAATCGGTGACAACAGCATCTCAGGGTCCTACTGTTATTTTACACCACCATCCACTGCTGTTGGTGCTGCATGTCATTAAGTCATGCTTTGAACAAGGAAGAAGAAAGAACGGGGAGTGGGATGAAGATGACAAAACTCTCAGCTGATAGGCTGGGTTGAGCCCTTAACACCAAACTAGGCTATCACAGAAAGGTTGAGGTTGGAAGGGATCTCTGGAGGTCATCTTGTCCAACTCCCCTGCTCAAGCAGGACCACCTAGACCTGGTAACCCAAGACCATGCTCAGATGTCTTTTTGAGTTTCTACAAGGTGGGAGCATCTCTTGAGCAGTTTGGAAAATGAGTCAATGTTCACACTGATTAAAAGCCAATTCCCTGCCAGCACTGTAAACCCAGAAGTTATTTTCCAGCTCCAGTGGCATAAACATAATATTAAGTTAATCTAGAAGTTTCTAAAGTAGACATGGCATCAAGATGCACTCAGTCTCTCTTTCCTAGCTGTAACCACTTGGGGATGGGATAACAAGGAGGTCCTCTATGTGCTCTCTCTTCTACCTACCTTATGCACAAAAAGGATTCCAGCTTCCAGAAACAGTAAGTGAGAACACCTCACAACGCTCTTTCCCTCCTGAGTTTAATAGCAGCAACAACAAAAGGACAAACCCAAACAAGCTGAGGACAAGTTCACAGCAGTGGCACAGTGGCTGTGGTCAGACAGCATGTCTAGGTAAAGCAGCTCAAACGTGAGCAAGGGCAGCAAAGCACACCTAAGGAGGGTGAAGTGGCCCACATAGATCATCGTTCTGAGTGACAGCCCAGTGACTGGTCCAGCAAAGGCTGCAAGCTACCTCCAGACTAACTCAGGTCTCAATAGCACGTCAGCCTTGCTCTCTAGGGATGTCTATGTGACATGCTAAGGTCTTTGCCTTAGCAATACAGAAAATGTTCTCCAGAACAGCAGGACATCAGACAGAGCAGAGGTTAAAATATTTCCTTTTCCTACAGTCATAGGGAAAAAAAAAAAAAGCCAGCAGTAAAAAGATAGGCTCTTTTTCCTAAACTTATATGGTCATTTCAGAGAAGATGCGTTAACTACTGGAAATCACCTATAGTTTCAAACGAGCCCTAGCCCTTCTATGACACATCAGCTGGCACAGCTCCCCCTTGGGAAGCAGGACGCCGTCATGCACCGCGACAGTGCTCCATCTGACAGTCAGCCACGCTGGCTCCCGCTTGCTCAAAAAGAGTGAGAAGGCCCCTATGTACCCAAGCAAAATGACACTTCAGAGCGAGAGAATAACACAAACCAGGAGGATGTACACACAAACACCCCACAAAACCAGACCCCCAGAAAACTGTGAGCCTTTAACCTTTTTCTTTACAGCGAAAGGCAAAAAGCCTCCTGTCCCTCTTCCAGAGTAGCCAAAAATGTAAACCCCACCCGCATCCCATATTTGAGAAGCTCATTCTACAAGGCCATACCAACCGAAACTGGTGACAGAGTAAAAACTGACAAAGAAGCAGGAGACCAGATGGCTCTCAGAGACACTGGTGGCAACGTGCAGACTGCCATCCGCTGTGCCACTGCGTGACGGCAGCAAGGCTCATTGCACAGATGTAAACTGCAGAACCTCGCCTTTACTTGATTTTCCCATATTTGCTCTCAAATGAGTGCTACCAGAGGTCAGAACTGCCTGGGGGGCTCAGCTGGGAGATGCACATCTCCAGCACAAACTTGCAGCTCTGTCTGCGTTAGCAATGTGCTCCCCGCTGAGAGTGTCTGACCCTCCTGGCGCTAAAGAGCCGCTGAGAAGAATGGCACCAGACTTTCCATCACAGTCAGTGCTCCTCACCTCGATGCCTATGGTCCGTCCTTCACTGTCAAAGCAGGAAATGAGAAGAAATTAAGATCCTGAGATCACCAGCCAGAAGGGGAAGACCGCATCAGTCATACAGGGAAAAGTTTTTCCATGACCTTCCTAGGTTTGCAGTTTACAAGCATGAGTAGCAATCCCAGTTACTGGAACTCTGTTATAGCTAGGCAGCATCAGTACTCATTTTTTTATTTTAAACACGAAAAAATTGCTACCCTCTCCCTCTAAACATCTTGAGTTAAAAGATTTTCCTATTTCAGCAGGCTATATTTAACCAGATTGATTCTTCACTGGAAACAGGAGTAATAAATAGCCTTTTGGGAAGAAAAACTATTTGAGGAAGGCAAAACAAATAAAGATAGATATGCAGTGGCTACCAGCCAAAATATAGGTGGAGCACATTATAGATGTCTTTGAGATGAGTGGAAAGAGTTTTATTACTCCATCATCACAAGCCAAATTAGATGCCACTGTCTGTTGGAAATAAAAAAGAAATCCAAGTGGCCTAAATGAGCTTTTGGTTTATTAGGAATGAGAGACTTCGGACCTTTTTCATGTATCTAAGAAGGGACTGATAGGAATGTGAAAACTTTTCCTATTATTCCATTTAGGGGTAAAAACTTTTAAGTGAGAAAGATGCCAAATCCCTTCCAAGTCCAAGGAAGCTTAGGAAGGCAAAGTTGAAGGATATACATGGCCTATTGCAGAAAGGTGCAAAGGAATCGCGTGTACTGCTGACTCCAACTGTGTTGTTTCAGCTCCAAGCAAGCCCAGACTCACTTGAGCTGTCTGACCAGTGCAAAAGAGCTGACAGGTCTGTCAAAATGTAGCTGAATCCAGTCCACAGCAAAATAAATCTCAGATTCATCTGTCCCACAAGACAGCCTGAAATGCAGAACTGCACAGAAAACAAGAAGGAAAAGTCATGCTATTTTCTGGTTCCCAAACCCCAGGCAATGCTTTTTGCTATGATTATTCTTGCATACTGTTTTCTGGCATTAGAGCAAATTTGTCAAATCCCTACCAAAAACCAACAAGAAGGAAGACAGAGCCGAGAGAACTCTCTAAGAAGGGACCATCCATTACTATCACAGCTGTAGGGGGCTGGCAGTATTCCTCACTGCCCACCTTTGATAGAACAGCTTGCAAAAGTGATTGAAGCCACAGAAGCAGCAAGAAACAGCAGTAAACTTAACTGTTAAAATAAAACGGAACCTGTTGCATGGAGGCTGTGTGCCAGCAATCAGACAGTTGTCAGAGAAGGCAACAGAGCAATAAATTTTGGCACAGACAGTTAATAGTTTCCCATGTATATCCCAGGGTAGCCATATGGGATAGACATCGAGTAAGTTGCCTTTAATGAAGTTTGGGATGCTTTCTGCTATATATTGCTCAGGTCTTTGTCTTTGATGGTGAAAGAATGAACTCTTCATAGCTGTGCAAACTGCATCCAGTCTGTTCTTTCCTGGTATCATGGATGTTCAGACAAACAACGATGCTTTTGTACTCCCTACCCAAAAAGCTGCACTAATACTGCACACAACGGTCATTTAAACCAAACCCTACTGTTTCCTTGCTCTCTCCTCTAGCTTCCCCAGTGTCCTGTCCTTTTGTGATTTTACTCTGCAACTTTGGTATCCCTCTGGAAAGTCACTACATAATGAAAACATTGCATTAGTATATTAGAAGCAAGTATGGCTTTCTTACAGTTATCTCATCTTCCCAAGGAAAGCATGTACCAAAATACATAGACAGTTTCATGGATAACTGAGAATGGACAAGTGATGTGATATTCTGTGACACAATTACCATCTGTATTTGGGAGCTTACTAGATCAATAATACTGAAGTGGCCATTTGCTGGGAAAAATGATTGCTGAAGAACAGGAGCATGAGATTTACTGCCCGTTTTGGGGTGAGTTGACTCACTGGCTCCTCACTCGTCTCTTTCTTAATGTAATCAAGCAGTTGTTTTTAAAATGACACCAGTGAAACTGTAAAGAGAAATGGACCCAAAGCATATAGAGAAGGTTAACTGTGCACACCTTGTAATGGCCACATTTCTGAGAAACACCAGTGCAACATCAGTGGAGAAGAACTTTAAACAAAGACATAATCCTTTGTTAGTTGTTCTGAAAGATAAAATGGCTGGCCAAAGAAAACAGCCCAGCTCATCGACTGAGGAATAAACTTGCTATTAATTAACAAACAAACCTGATAGTAAATTTAATAACATAACACATGATGTTTTCAGTGAGAGAGGAGATTGGCCATAATTTATGAATTAAATGAAAAGGAAAAAATCCTGCAGGATATTGAACTTGTTATCTGGCTATTGCACACTATATTAATATTCCTTGCCTGATAAGAAGTGGTAATGAATAGATATCCTCGACTCACCAGTAAAGTCCTCCCAATTTAACAAGGGCTACCATTTAACGTTAAGGACTTTGTTTCCATTTTAAGATGAGTTCTACCATTTCTACCATCACGATACCATTTCACAATTGATCAGTGGCACTTGAGCTGACATCTATCTTTGGTTCCCTGTGGTGACACAGAAAACTCCAATTGCCATGAAGAAATAATGTAAATATAATGAAATTCTGTACAATTGATATCAGCAGTAAAAGCATCCCCCCTTAGAAGACAGTACAGGTGAGCTCACTAAATGAGTATTTCTATGCAAAGATCATTCTTGAACAAGGAATATTAAATTCTGTGCACCTCTTCGTCCCTTAACATATCTCATATTGCAAATACTCTGCAGATGTCTATTATTTCATAGATAGGAAGCAGTGTTAAATCTACTTTATGGCATCTGGATTGTATACCGTAGTATCAGAAAATATTTACACCACTTTTGTTTTATTATGCTGGTCAAGATATTAGCTGTCAAGACACTTTGAGTCTAATCTTTGACAGCCCATCATTTGCCTCTGTGATCAGTTACTTGGCTGGCTCTGCCTCAAATAACTTTATAAAATTAAATGGACCCTTGCATCTCTAGCTTCTTAAGCTTATTAAGTCTTCACACTGGCATTAAGCAATTGTTAAAGTATCATTGGTGCCAGAAAAGCAACATCCTACTATTTTGCAGAGACAGCAGTATGGTGTATAAAGAAAATATATTAAGGAGCTCAGGGTCACGTGGGAAAACCATGGCAAAGCAGAAATGTGAACTCTCTCCAGTCCAAGGAACATCCACACAAAATTGACTCCTGGGATGCTGGAGTGTGGAGCGTGGTGAGGCAGGTCTGCCCAACTTCCCACTTAATCTCCCCTCATTTCTGCAATCAGTGGTTTCTTCTCATAATGAAGAAGGCGTATAATTTTAACTTGATTTCAAGAGAATGACTGTAATTGCCACCACCAGAATAATAGATCTGCATATAAAGAAATAGCTTTTCTCTTGCATTTTCCATTGGAAAATTTAATTTCTGTGTTAATGCATTAAGATATTTCACTAAGCCATTTGCTTGTTCCTCTCAATATTCACAAAATACCATCTCCAAATGAAGTTCCTGTAAACAGTTATTAGTTTACCAGTGAACTAATATCAATAAAATCAATCGAGTCTGACCAGATCTTTTCTGTAGCATAGAAAGCCACCTCAGAGACCACTTAAAATATATGTTATGGTAATGTGTCTCAGACCATTAAAATAAGAGGAAAGTTACTGTGTCACATCTTTCTACATCTATGCAAAACCAGTCTAGCTAATTTCTGCTCACTTTCTATGTCACTATAGTAGCAGCTATTTTGGCTTGAAGACTGAAAACAAAAAAGAAGAAAATGAAATAAAGTGCCTGGCATTTGAAAGGGTGAATTCAGTTCACTCCCAAAGAGCGGGTCTCACAACTTCAAAACAACTCTGTATATTCCTCTGTTATATATACATCATAAACCCAGCCACTACTTCAAGCAAGGAGTGAAACTGAAGACACAGCTTGCTGGTGTCCCAACATTACAGTGGCCTTTCACAAAGCCACACGAAATGGAATTAAAGTGCCATGGAGAACACCTACCCATCTGAAGGTTAATACAGCTGGCAATAAAACTGTGGCTAATGAGTCACCGGACAAACAGGTTGGAACTTTCCCCATAGGGGATCTGGGGAAGCCAGAGTTAAATTCACCTGCAGAGCAGGAAGAAGTTTGAACAAACTGTCTCATCTGAAATGTCTTCTAGAGTACATACATTAACAGCAAGAGAGCTCCTGCCACTAGCACACGTGCATTCAGGTTTCTAAGCAGATGCCTTGGATTAGAACAATTTGCTTTTCCAGATGGGAGTAGCCATGACTGTGGCAAAGTGTTTCTAAAACAACATGTCCGTGCTGTCCCTCGGGGGGACGCACTGTAACTGCATGAATTAACGCGGTACAAGTTTCCAGCCCAAGCGGGGCCCGAGGCTGCCAGGCAGATCCGGAGCGATGGAGAGGGGAGCGGAAGGAAACAGAGCAGGCAAACGAAACACAAACCGTAAAGATCTTTGAACAAACTGGAATTTGCAAGATGCACACTAAAGCAAATAGCAGCTGTGGTGTTTGATGTTTGTGTAACCGTTCTTAATGCTCCTATAGTTCAGATAGCAAGAGCCCATTCTCTATTCTTAAGTACCAGCCACTCTCCGGAAGCCTGAAAATGCTTAGAACAGCTTCTCTATTTCTTATACACCACAATAAACAAACTTGCAAAGGAGCTGGATCCTAAAAGCCAGTGGAAAGGAAGAAAGAAAGGCGGGGGGGGAAAGAAGCAGCAGCCCACACACCAGCAAATGCTGGTAGGCTCAGTGCTAAATAGCAGATGATTCTTACTGAATAACTGCCCTAGATTTTGCAAACAATACAGGGAATAAAAATAGAAACCCATTTACATATTGCTGTTAATAACTTTATTTATAGTGTCACAGCTAGAGCACAATAACTGCAGCCATGGCTCAACTTGAAAGCCATTCACTGTGGAAGAGTCAGATACTGTTTTCTCAGTCCTTATGCAACTAAAAAAAAAATCCTGCTGACAACAGCCAGTTACCAGAATCCTTACAAACAGAGCCAGAAAAAAAGTTAACAGCAGTCAAAGGCAAACTATCCCCAGAATCCACTGGCCTCTGCCCCTCCTGATTACTTCAGACATGCTGTGGTTAATCAAGGACCACCGAGGCTAGAAAACCCAGCAGATAAATTTTCACTTGTGTCTGAGCCTCATGGTAGCATCTTACAGGAACACTCCACTGGGGTTTGGGTTGGTTTTCTTTCTTTTTATGTTTTTTTTTTAAATTAAGAAACGCAGACAGGGCTCAGACTAAATCAGCAGCTGCAATAAATGAGGGTATGTGTCCAGCATTTACGAACATCCCTACCACATCCACGCTGCCTGCTACATGACAGTAGCCAAATCTTCGCTGGGAGCCCCTGTTCCTGCCAGCTAAAAAACCACTGGTCCATGACAATAGACTGGCACATCTTTAAGGGACAGAAATGTACTCAGAAATTTGTATCCCTTAGTGTCCTGCAAATGCCTGCTACAAATATTAGTAAATGGAGTGAGAAAGCAAGAAAAGAAACTGTCTCTTAAGACCTTTCATGTGAGAAGTGAGAAACTATGAATCTGATTTTTCCTCTGCTGGAATCTAGCCTGAACTGGACAACAGGCTATTTTGGACTGGGAACTGGGGTGCCCTCAGGACCTCATGCTGCAGCTGCTCATTACATATAAAATACTCCAGAATAATTAGAGGCAGAGACAGCAAGCGCCCCGCTCTGCTCTGCTGATTACGGCGCGCTCTGTGACATGGGACAGTGGGATTCAAGCTGCTGCTCCAGGGTTCTTTTATATAAAAAAAATAGAAACAGAGCTAACAAAAGAGAATGAGGACGCCTTCTTCAGTTAGGGCCTCTCCTAGGAGATGTGGCCTCAAAGGTCCTCTGGCACATGGGAAAACCAAATCTGGATAATCTACACCAGCACGTGGGCTGAGCCTCTGCACTCCCAGATGAGCACAGCATACCTAGTCACTGGTGTGTCTTCACATCTTCACTACCTCTGTGCTTTACTTTTTGCCACCTGGAATGTCAACAGAGTTAATTAATTTCTATGGGTTTTCATTTTAGTGAGGAATAGAAAGATGCCCGTTTGATGTGGCCGCGCAGCCAAAATGTAGAGCTAATTCCCCCTGCAGATTGAGCCAGCAGTCACGAGAAGTCCCCAGCACAAAGAGTGTGTGTGTTTCTGCACACTCCCTGCTTGTTCCTTCTGCACAATTCGTCTGCAGCTCAGGCAGGGAAGAGCCTTCAAGGTCTAGTTGTTCGGATGCTTCTGTAATGGGAGCCAGGCGTTTCTGAGCACTAATCAGCCTCGCTACCAAGACAAATTAAAGAAATCACTTTCAATCTCAGCCTCTCCATTCCCCAGCCCTAACCTCCCCTGGGGCATTGACTGGTAGCAGTGGATGTTCACACAGGAGATTTTGAGTGTAAGGCACTAAAATTTCTATCAGAAATAGTGTGGCCAGCAGGACCAGGGAAGTGATCATCCCCCTGTACTCGGCAATGGTGACACCTCACGTCAAATACTCTGTTCGGTTTCAGAGCCCTCACTACACAAAAGGCATTGAGGTGCCAGAGCGTGTTCAGGGGAGGGCAACAACGCTGGTGAGAGGTCTGGAGAACAAGTCTTATGAGAGGCAGCTGAGGCTGTTTAGCCTGGAGAAAAGGAGGCTGAAAGGAGACCTTATCGCTCTCTACAACTACCTACCCAAAAGGAGGTTGTAGCAAGATCGGGGTCAGTCCCTTCTCCCAAGTAACAAGCGAAAGGACAAGAGCAAACGACCTCAAGTTGTGCCAGAGGAAGTTTAGATTGGACATTAGGAAAAAATTATTCACTGAAAGGGTTGTCAAGCATTGGAACAGGCTGCCCAGGGAATTGGTTGAGTCACCTTCCCTGGAGGTACTTAAGATGTGTAGATGTGATGCTGAGGACACAGTTTCATGGTGGAGTTGGCAGTGCTGTGTTAACAGTTGGACTTGATGATCTTAAAGATCTTTTCCAACATATACGATTCCATGATTCTACAAAAAATGCAAGGAGGTGTTTCTAGGCAGTGCCCATTATGAAGCAAGAAGACTTGCTTGATTTGTTCTGCTCTTAGTAATACAATAAATGCTGTGTCTGATATATATAATGGAAAAATAAAAAGCTGTGGGACATGACAGGCCAACAAAATACAGCTTTTATGATCCTCCACTAAAAATGGTCCTTGAATCTGCAGGAAAAATAATCTAAAAAGAGATGAAAGAATACACAAAAGACATGTAAATAAGTCAGTGAATGAATGTATTTAAGTGAAAAACACTGATCTAATAAATGCTAATATAGTCCATATTGGGTTTCTGCATTAGAAAAGTGTAGCCCTGGAGGATTCTCAGCATATAAAATATGCCATTTTAGAGCAGACGAACAAATATTTTCAGCCTCCTATCTTGTTCTCAGAACCAGAGAGCAAAATCACACATTTCATCCTTACACACAGCTTTAGTTTTGTACAGTTGTTCTGCAGTACTATTTTCTCTTTTTTTTTTCCCCAGTTGTTTTTAAGCTTTCAGAGAAGATACCGCTTTCAATTTACTCCTTCCACCATTACATACTTCCAAGGAAAAGGAGCTCAGCAGGTAAGTCACATCTGCAATTTCAGGGTTTCTGGGCTTTGCAAAAAATTGTAATTGCTTCCAATTTCAGTTACAAAATTTGTTCAACTTGCAGCTGAACTGGATCTTAAAACAGAGTATCATTTACCGCTTCTATTCTGGAATACAACTTTGTCTCTGCATTAGACCTGTCATCCTATTCTGCAGAAAAGGAGATTTGTAAGGAAGAAAGGCAAGGATGATGTGGATTTTTTTTCCCTCCTTTTTTAAGTGAAACAAAGTAGAATTATTAAATCAAAAGGCCTCTTTTTCTCTTGCCTGGAAAGAAAAAGACTCTCACAAAAGGGCTTACAGTAGTTTTGAATGCAATCCAGAACAAAAGATTCCAAATGAAACAGAATAATTATACTTTTATGGATCAGCACTTGGCTTCTGTTGAAGCCTGATCTGTAACTAGAATTGCTCAAGTTCCCCTGAGCAGAAGCCAAAGTTTTGTTTGCTTTGTTCTACAAATTGATTCTTATTAGCTCATTCTTTGGAAACAGCCATGGCAAAAAGCAGCAGCGCTTTGGTGTGCATGCTCCCATGATTGGAAGCTCTCCACCAGAATCGCTATGGCACATAACCAGTCCAGTATCTAAAACTCTATGCATCTGGTTTCCATTCTCTCATCTCCTTTCCTCCACTCACTACTAACAATTGCTAAATTTGCTCCATACTTTCCAAGAGGTTTTGGTCATTTCTGTCTTTTTTGCCTACCTCCCCAGCCTGCAAATATCCCATCAGCACTACAACATAGCTCTCTCATCTCCTTCATTGTCCAAGATGTTACAAAGCATCTCTCAAAACTGCTACTGCATTCAACACTGATGTATGGGTCTGCCAGGCCTGGGAGATAACAGAAATCAAGTAACTGTCAGAAGAAGGACTGTCCAAGTAACCTCCTATTAGTAACACATTCTCCACAATGAGCATGAAACAGAGCCAGTGTATTATCAGACACTGTAAAGAAAGTAAAAAAAATAATATTTATAAACCCCACTCAAACCTACACCACCACCAAAAAACCCAGACAAATGAACTGATGGTGAACATGGTGGATCAACAAACTGTCCTGACTGTATCCCTGCTCGAAAAATTCCCTGCTGCCGCACACACTCAACCTTCCCCTTCACGTAGGGGGGCAAGTTGTGCCTCCAGACGCTCTGCACAGCGACTGATGGGGACAAACAGACATTTACAGATGATCTTACAACTGAACAAAGCCATAATCATCCAGTCTCCTGCATGCCACTTACTGGAGAGATCTCTGCACACCAGTTCAGGGGAGAATATTTTGCTGATAAGTCACACAGATCCAGGTTTCACAAGCTGTCACTATGTTTTTCAGACTTGACCCCCTAGGGCTCAGAACTAAAGTTGAAGGAGCTGATTTCAAACCCTGATGATCCTCCCATATATTTAAGGGGTTCATTTAGGAGTTTGGCTCGAACAGGGACATGGTTACTGGTCAAGAACATAATTAGAATTTCTCAGTGCCTTTGGGCGCCTCAGATATTTGCCAAACACACATAGAGCAAGCACAAAGATCCCTGCCAGCCATGGTATTAAGGAAAATAATACCTACATTACTGTATTTTTTTTGCCTTTTAAAGCTTATCACACATACATTTCTTTCTAATTTCTGAAAACTATTTGCAAGCTTCCAAGCTCTCACCATTTAAAACTGTGTGCATTGTTCTAAGGCTTTGTAACAGAAATGGACACAAAAAGAATCTCAGTTTTCTAAAAAGGGCACCTCTATCATTCCACAAGACCATTGTCCTGCCAATGGTGCCTGTGTGTGTTGAAATTCAGTTAATCTGTTTGGTCTTTTGCCTCCTTTGCTGTTTTGTGCAGTCATCTGTTGCGTCTCATTTTCCTTAGCTCTCTTTCTGAAGTGATTTGTTCTTAGCTTGCTTTCTTATAGAAACACCATTTATGGGATCATGTGGTCTGTACAGTCAGTATCAGCTTCTCCCTAACTTTTTAACCTCTTAGAATCTAGCAGAATGAATAAAAAATAAACCATGGCTTTCAGTTACTGGAGGACATAGACTCAAGTTAGCAATGCACTAACTCAAGCCACAGGATACCAGACCACTCGAGAGCTCTTCTCCACTAATTGGTTTCAGCTTTTGTCTCATCATCATTTACCCAGTCTCAAAATTATATATAAACCAGTAAGAACAGATGCACAAATTAGCAACAATTGTTGAGGGATATAAATATAGTATAAGACAAGAGAAGTTAATCTATCCCCATCCAAAACCATGCCTCTGTTTTACAGCTTCTGTAAGAGGACTTAAAATAGTTTTGCAGAGTTCAGTGCATTACTGAATAAAAAAAAAACATATTCTGCTCTTTAGTCATTAAAGTCTAAGGAGGAAGCAAAAAGGTAGGATGATTTTAACAAGAACCTCTTCAAATGTTATATAAACTCAAAATTCTTAAAACCACTTTGAATGTTAACTACATGACTAAGTAGTTTGTTAACTGAAAACTAACCTTTACAAGAAAAAAAAAAGTCTCTACAAGTAAGTAAAGTTTTGGTTAGGCAGGCCTCAATTTTCCTTTGTCAAGATAACTTCAGAATACAAAACACTGGTGGTGGATTAGATTAATAAACATAATGTGATGATTTTTTTTTTACTATAAGTTTGATACATTTGTTTTTACTATCAGCAGTCAGACTTACATTTAAAAAAAAATAAATTACTTTTAGCACTACTGGAAATAAAAGAGAATCCAAATAACCTTGATGAGTTAAAATGCTGCTCTCTAAACTTCTGCAGGCATCTTCATTATTCTTTCCAAATTACTGTTCACAGTATTTCATCATTAAAACATCTAGCACTCTTCAATCCATCACCCTGTGAACTTCACAGACCCTTGTGTAAACTCAGAATAGCAGGGTGTGAATTATACATCACAGGCCCTGCCTAATTGCTGATGGCTCACTGGTGGCTGCAGATCTGCAGTCACCTGGCACGCTGCAAGTTTGGGTTGTTATCTTTATTACAACACAGGTCTTCAAGTAATGCCACCAGCGGGGTGCCTTGCAGCCAGTTATTTATCTGCTTGGTTCTTCAGAGGGTACAAGGCTCTCATGCTCCTGAAGACATCAGGAGCTCCGCTAGGGATGAAGATGACAATACCTTCCCAGTTCAAAAGGAAAGATATGCAGACAGTCAGATGAATACTGAACCAAGTGAGGATTTATTCTTCTTAAAGGATGCTGTGCACATGCACAAAGATGTAGATTTGATAAAATATGTAAACCTGCTCAATTCTTTGGCTTCAATTTTTTCAAGACTGAACCATCAATTCACATGTACTGGAAAAAATGAGTGACCCTGGGTGGAAACATCACCTTTCATTTTAACAACCACACTGATTGCTCAGCTTTGATGTCAAGTTCAGGTGTAGCAAAGGCTGCAAATTAGCCAATTCCTTTACAAATGGGTTTTAGCTTGAATGCCTTTCTCCAAAAGATACCGATTTTTCCACTAAAAAACCCAACAAATTCAAAGAATCATAGAAGGGTTGGAGTTGGAAGGGACCTTAAAGATCATTGAGTCCCAACCCCTCCGCCATGGGCAGGGACACCTCCCACTAGACCAAGTTGCTGAAAGCCCCATCCAGCCTGGCCTTGAACACTTCCAGGGATGGGGCATCCACAACTTCCCTGGGCAACCTGTTCCAGTGTCTCACCACCCTCACAGGAAAGAGTTTCTTTCTGGCATTCAGTCTGCACCCCCCTCTTCCAATTTAAAGCTGTTTAAAGTCCAAGCAGATGGATGACATCTGTTGCTCAGCCTGTGTCCACCAAATCTGTGGCAGTATCGTAAAAGGCCAACAGATTTGTCAGGCATGATTTGCCCTTGGGGAAGCCTTGTTGGCAGTCTCCAATCACCTCCTTGTTTTCCACGTGCCTTAGCAGGGATTCCAGAAGGATCTACTCTGTGATCTTGCTAGGCACAGAGGTGAG
>VZTM01023968.1:0-71480 GCA_013400555.1 Jacana jacana | reverse complement strand
CGGGGCGGGGGTGGGGGTGGGGAGCGAGGGTGAACGAGGGGTAGCGGGGCTGTAAGGGGTGTGCAACGGGGATGCAAAGGGTAACGGGAGTGGTACGGGGTGTGCAACGTGTAACGGGGCTGTAAAGGGGGTGCATCGGGGGTGCCGCGGTTAACGGGGGTTGTAGGAGGTGTGCAATGGGTGTGCAATGGGTAACCGGGCTGTAATAGGTGTGTAACGGGTGTGCAAGGTGGAACGGGGCTCTAGTGGGGGTGTAATAACGGCTGTGCCTGCAGCTGGGGTGCAATGGAAAAGTGGTGTAACAGGTGTGCAGGGGACAGTGGGTGTGGGATGGCTGTGCAGGGGACAGTGGGTGTGCAAGGGGGATGCAACGGGGTGCACAGGTGTAACAGGGTGCAAAGCTTGTGTAATGAGTGTGCAACGGGCAACGAAGGTGTGGTGTGTGTGTAACATACGCAAAGGGCAAGGGGTGCAACAGATGCGTGATGGGTGTGCAAGAGGGTGTGATGGGTGTGCAAGGGGGGTGCAATGGGTGTGCAAAGGGTAACAGCAGTACAGTGGGTGTGCAACAGGCGTGTGGCAGGTGTGCAAGGGATAATGGGGGTGGGGCAGGTGTGCAATGGTGATGGCAGTGCAAAGGATGTGAAATGGGTAACGTGCAGGGGGGGTGTGCAAAGTGCCGTGGGCATGCAGTGAGTGTGCAAGGGTGTGCCACGGGGAAGGGGCATGCGATGGGGGTGTGTGAAGAGTGTGCAAGAGGTGTGCAGTGGGTGTGCAAAGGGTAACGGTTGTGTAATGGGTGTGTGAATGGTGCAACAGGTGTGCAATGGGCACAGGGTGGGTAGTACTGGGGTGTATTTGGTGCTGAGCAAGAAATAGTGAGGGGGTGCAAGGAGGGTGTAATGGGGATGAGTGGCTATGGGACAGGAGTGTAACAGGCGGGGGGTGTAATGGGCAGGGGGTGCAACGAGTCAGGGGGTATAATAAGGGGCAGGTAGTGGGTGTAGGTGCAGTGGGTATGTAAGGCAGAGGGGTGATGTGTGCAATGGGAGGGGTGCAAGGGCATACCAGGCAGAGTATGCACACATGGGGGGGTGTCACCCCAGTCCCACCTGGGGGTGGCATCGGGATGAACCTCTGGGGTTCACACCCTTCTCCCTTCATCTTTGCTTTCCCTGGGCTGCATGTCCTGCACCGACCCTGGTGCTGCTGTGGGTGGTGGCACATTGTGGCACACACCACAGCACACATGGCACACCGGCCACCCCATGGCACCCCATGGCACATGATGGCTCACACAGCATACCAGGTACATTGTAGCATACCACGGCACAGCCCAGCACACACAACACACCATGGCACATCATGGCACGCTGCCTGCCCGGCCTGTTCCAACAGCTCCGCCACGTGTCCCGCAGTCAGCCCAATGGCTGGCGAGCCTGGGCTTGCCACTGCCGCCGCAGTCCCTGCCCGCAGCTCCGGGCCGGTGGGGGACACGTGTGTGAGCTGTGGGACATGCACAAGTGGCACAGACGTGTGCTGGCATGCACCTCTGCCTGTTCATGCATCTCCTTGGGGTTGCCTCTGGGCCATGCTGCTGGCATGTGGTGACAGACAGAGTGCAAACATGCACCCTTCCCCAAAAAGTGGGGCTTATTCTGCTCCCCAGGAACTGCCACCACTGTCTCCTGGCACCAGAAACCTGCCTGCAGGTTCCCCTGCTTGCAGGCAGATTCCCCTGTGCATCACTGGTGGATGGGGAAACTGAGGCACGACTGAAGGTTGGGAAGGAGATATCCGGCAGCGGGGACTGCGGTCATGCCCGCAAACCGCAGCTGGAGGACTGTGGTTTCCTCTCGCTGCTGACAGCGGTGACAGTGCAGGGGCTGAGCCCCACCGGCACCCCCAGGATGAGCTCCAAGCTCCCGGCGCACGCCTGGTCCCACGGGGCCATGGTGTGTTCGGTAGGGAGACCCCAAGCATGGTGAGGGTCTCTCCTGGGATCCCCAGCGTGTCCCCAGGGGGAGCCTGCCATGGCACAGCTTCAGGCGAGTGCTGAGGGGCCGCCAACTCACCGCTTTGGTACTTAAAAGCAGGAGGGATGTGATGTCCCCTCCCTGTGGTGATGGGGATGCTCGATCCCGGCCATTTTTCAGTGCATTGGAGCAAAAAATCTTTGCTTGCATGTGCTGAGCACCCTGAGCTGTCCCCCCGCTGCTTCCGTCCCCTGGGGGGGACGACAGGCACCAACAGGTCTCTCTTTGGCTTCTCCCACCTCTGAAGCAAACGAAATGCCAAAAAAGAAGATCAAACGTGGCGTGTTCCAGGGTCCCTGTGGCACTGGGGATGCTCGGAGCCAGGTGGGTGCAGCTGGAGCACCCCAGGTGATCCCTCTGGTCCTGCGCCGCGGCTGGGGGTGTTTTGGGATGGATGCTGCTGGGGATGCAGGTTGCCCCGGCAACAGCTGCTATGGTGAAATGCTTCATTGGTGAAATTTCCAGCCATATGCAGGTGTCCGACATTGTCCCGGGGAGAGTGCCCGGTGTCCGGTGAGGCAGGCACAGCCAGCTCTGCAGCAGGCAGGCTGCGGCCGCGCCGGCGGGGCACCGTCTGCGCCGGGACTGGCTTTACATGGCCTTTCCCACATGGGAAGGTGTTGGAGGACCCCAAATGGGGGGTTTTGGGGGAGCTCAGCAGACATGCAGGGGGTCAGGGGGGCAGGCTGTACCACGCTACGCTATGTTAATTGGCTAATTGCTTATTAAAACACCCCGTTGGCCCAGCCATGCCCTAACTGTGGGACAGGACACATTTCAGTGAACCCACGCTGTGGTACAGCTCTGGGACAGCGGGACATCCCTGGAAAGGGGGGTGGCACTGGGACACTCATGGAGCTGGAGGCATCCCTGGTCGGTGACCAGCAGCTCCCAGAGGGGTCTGCCTGCTCCTGCCTGCAGCTCCTGCCCAGCATCCTGCCACGGCCTGTCCTTCAGACAGCATCCTCCTGCCTCTTGAAGCAGCAATAGGATTACACGGGACTGAGTCTCCTAGCAATGAACAGAGAAATAAATCCTGTAAGGCAGGACGGGATTTATTAGACTTCAATATTCTGGAAATAATGAGGACATTTCTCTTGGCTTGTAATATCACGGGACCCAACAGGATCACAACAAGGATTTATCCCCGCGCCTTTCTGTGGTGCGGGGCTGGGTTTTCAGCTGCGGAGAGGAGGTGGTGGGGGAGACGGCTTGCCTTTCTGGAGAGCAGGAGTGGGGCATCCCCTTCGCCTCCAGAAGAGCCGTGACGGAGCATGGCCTGGGGCTGCCCCAACAGAGGCAGCTCTGTTCCTCTCCCCATTCATCTGCCAGCAAGGGTTGGTGCTGATCCTCGCCCCCAGGGAGCGGGGAGGGCGGGCTGTGTCACTGCTGCCGGCTGAACCCCAAACCAACACCCATCACCGGCATGAGGGTGCCTGGGGATAGGGACTGTCACTCACAGGGGGTGGGAGACCCACCAAGCTGCCCCCTTATTCCACATTAATACTGAACACACCTCAACCAGACACCCCCCCCCATGCTGCTACTTGCACACTGCTGCGAGGAAGAGGTGGGGGAGGCAGAAAACAGAAGAGGATGTGGTCACCCCAACATCACCTCTGGGGCATCAGCCCTTCCTGGCTCCAGTCCCCACAGGGACTGCGGGACAATGCCTCCCAGGGCCCACCACACCCTCTGCTCCCTCCCTCCATCTCCGGCCAGCTGCAGGAACACCATCACGCTTTGCCCCATGTCAGCTCGGCCTGCCCTGAACCCCATCACAGCCCTTGGGGTCCCACAGGATGCACCCCCGGGTAGCCACCTCTCAACCTCCTCCCATGCTGAGAGCCAGACGTTTATTCCTGTATCCCTATTGCTGAAGCAGCTTTAAATGCACGTCGATTCCCGTGGCCCCAGACCAGCCTCCCCAAGCCCCACCAAACAGCTCCGTAAGCAGCCATTTTTACATCAGCTCCAGAGTGCAGCCGCTGCAGCAGAAGCCCCGACCATCCGGGCACACAGGGACAATCGCCGCCTTGTTCGGGGCCTGGCCACACAAGGGGCCCCTTCAGGCGGCCAGGGAAGGGGGAGCTCCACAGGGTGAGGTGATGCTCGGGCCATGAGGGACTCCTTGGAGGGACAGAATTATCCCCAGCAAATGCCCTTGGTGGGCTCCAACCCATGGAGAACATGTGAGCTTCCCGGTGAAGATGGCTCAAGGCGGGAACATCTCCAGAGGGACCCGTGTGTCCTGGGAGCTCTTCTCCTTCCTGAAAGCTGAGGGCTGGTGGGGATGCTGAGGGCTGGCAGTATCCAGGGCCACCCCCCTTCGTGGGAAGGTGGCTGGGCAAGGGAAATAGCAAGCAGATTGGCTTTGGCTTTTTTTTTTAATTATTATTTTTTTCCTAAGCAGCCAAGCTGTGTTTTCTGGAAACCTGTAAATCACTCCTCGTCTTCAGGAAAGAGAGGCGAGGAATACATGATCCAACCAGGCAAAAACGCGGGATGCTGGGGAGCGCAGGGGAAGCCAGGAACCAGCTCCAGGCTGGAGGCTGGTTGCCTCCTGGCCGTCCTGCCAGTCCCGTCCCAGCTTGCCAGCCCGGGTACTGGCACTGCAGCCCAGCAACCTGGAGCTGGGCTGGGCTGGGCTGGGCCTGCCACACTGCCACGAGCCAGGGAGCCTGGCGGAGGGGAGCCAGGGCTCTCAGCCCCCACCATTAAACCGCGTTTTTCCAGCAGGTCAGACTGCTTCCAAGATTTCAGAATTTTCCACGTTTGCTCAGCTGAAGGGAAGGGAAAAAAAAAAATCAAAACCCAGAGAAGAGAAAGTGAGCAGTGCTGGGCTGGCAGGCTGGAGCCCTTACACTGGGGTCACCAATATTCCCAGTTTACCAGTGGAGATTGGCCAGATCCCACTAATCCACCGTTCATGTGCATCTAAATCCAGAGCCACCCCCGCCTCAGGCTGCCTGGAGCCTGACACTGTTTCCCTGGACACAGCCTGGAGCTCTTTAAGGCTTTTAAAAGCAGGGCTGGGCTTGGTGCCTTTGGCTCTCTGGCCTTCGGGACCTCCAGAGGTTCCCCTGTTGCATCTCCCTTCAGCTCTTCATAACAAAACACATGGAATTACCTTCCATTTCTAGACCCCACAAGCTGCTGCTGAGCTGCTGGAGCAGATCAAGCCCTAAAATGCAGACATCTTGGATGCTGGACACAGCAGGAGCTGGGATGGCTGTGCTGCGGTGGGGATTTTGGTTGTCAGCTCCCAAGGAGCCAGATGCTGCAGGTGACAGGACCCTTCCCCACCTCTGTCCAGACTGCAGCCATGGGGTGACACAGAGCAGATCCCCAGTGTCCCCATCAGAACGCAAACCCTTTCTTCCTGCTCAGTGCTTACAGTGGGACCAACACTCCAGCCTTGCTGGTGGCCACCTGGGCGAAGCTGCAATCCCTGCAGCTCACCATCAACGAAGATCTGCTGCAAAACCAGCCCAGGTTTCCTCAGGGTCCCTGCTAGGAGTCACCCTGTGAGGAGGGCAGGACCTTGGGGAGGAGAGTGGAGGCCAGATATGGTCCTGCACCACCCAAAGCCCTGCTACCACTGCAGCCCCCTCCAGAGTCCAGCCTGGCCACAATCCTGAGCTGAAACCTCCCTGTCACAGCGCCCAGGACAGCGATTCCAGTTGGTTTTTGCAACCAAAACCAGAGCAGCAACTGGCTTGCAAGAGTTGAGATTTGAGACGAAAACATGTCATCACCCTGGTTGTTTTGTTTCTGTCCAATTCTGGGCTGGTTGGAGCAGGTCCGTGACAGTCGATTCCGTACATAACGGGGCGCTGAAGGCTGCAGTTTCCACCCCCCCTGAGCACGTGGTGTTTTGTTCTCCTCAGTCCCACAACACGGCTGCAGAGCAAGGGCTGACTCAGCAGCTGACACGTGAGCAGAGTCCAGACCAGGCTGAGAGCCGCAGGCAAGGGGCCAGCAGCAGCGCCAGCACCACTTGCCCCGTGAGTGGGAAGGATGGTGCCGCTTCCCCTCCCCTGCTCCCAGCACAGGCTGCCCCCCTGGAGCAGACCCAGAGCATCCTGTGGGGAAAGGCCGGGGGGCACTTCTGCTCTGAGGACGTTCAACTGCCCAAATAGAGCCAAAGGGATGGCTGAGATGAGGGTGAGCTGCTGGACGCCAGCTGTGGCTGCTTCGCCCCACACCCAGGCAGCTTCACCTCCTGAATGTCCCCTTGCGGCCAGGCTTTGGGAGGGTTCCCTCACTCCTGCTGTGCTGTCCCCATCACCTCCCAGTTTGGGATTTCATCCCAACACCAGCTCCAGGGATGAGAAAGGGATCCAAGCACTTGCCCCAACCCTTAAGCTGCTACCGAGGCAGGCACCAGCCACCTCTGAGCAGGGATTTTCAGGGTCACAGCCAGACACTCGTTCCTGTGTGTGACCCTTACTTTCTTTGCCCTCTGCCCCCTGCACAAGCCATGCTCCCAGCCCGCACCAGTGTCGAGATGGAGTACTTTATTCACGCCAAGGCGCCGATCCTGGCCCATCCTGCCCGCTGCTGCAGCTGCTCCCATCTCCACAGCGTGAACAAGGAAGGATTTCTTCATCGGCTTGTTTAAACACCCTCCCACCCCCCAGCATCATCAGACCCCACAAACAAGTAGAGACAGTTCGGCTTTGTCCAGGCAGGAGCACCGCAGGGCCGGTGGAGCTCCAGTCCCAAATCCCATGCCTTGTGCACCCACAGCAGCCACAAAACCTTCCTGCAGCTCCTCTGCCAACCAAATACACCAGCAGAGTCTTATCCCGGGCTCCAGCACCCCCCTCCAGCCTCGGGGGCTCCTCCTCCTGCCAGAAGCACCTGGGGTTGGCAAAGGATGGGTGCCACCATCTCTTCTCCTTGGAAAGCCACCTTCCAGAATCCCATCGGTCTCTTCTGTTGCCTGCTGGACCTTTTAACCCTCAAAGTACACCCTGCCCACTGACAAATACCCTCCCCAAACTATTACAGTAAAAGGAAAAACCCGTACATTGAGACATACAGGCTGAGTCTTGGGTAGAGAGCGGGTTCCATGCCTGGTGGTCCAGCGGTGGCTGGCAGCCCCCAGCCAGTGCTCGGGCACAGAAAGGAGCAGGATCCCCCCCCGCGTCCACCCCATGGGACATCAGGGCTTCATCCTGCTCAGTCTGATGTCACGCTCGATTTCAAACTGCCTGTGATCCACACGCTCCAGGAATGCCTTCCTCTCGATGTACCTGTGGGCAGACAGAGGCCAGAGCTGTAAGTAGTGTACCCAGCAGCCCCCAGCTGGGGCAAAAAAGCCCACCTGAGGTGATGAGCAGGGAGAAGGGGTCATCTGCCTCCCTCCCTCTCCCTCCATGAGCTGGTCACTGCACTGAACATCTGCAGACAACAAAACTGCTCCATGGCCTGCTGGGTGCCTCCTGAGGAACTCACAGAGGTCTGGGGTTCTTACAGTCACCACTGGAGCTACCTCTGGTTCCAGCTCTTCTCTTACAGCTAAGAAATGACCTTCACAAACAGCAGGTTCAGAGCAGGTCCTGAGCAGGAAAGGCAGCTCTGAGGCATCTCCCAAACCTCGCTGCAGCGGCACAACCCACAATACAGGCTGGTAGTGGGCCCAGGGACACAAACAGCATCACCCGCAGCAGCTCAGGGATTCAGGCCAGGGGTTTCCCAGACCAGCTCCTCAACCACCTCCCAGTATTTACTCCTCCCTCTCAGCCAGGCACCTGAGCACTGGGAGGAAGAAGGCAGGCACGCCTGCGCCTGGAAAAGCACCTTGCCACTCATTAAGGGCACGCAGCTGAATTTTAATGTACTTTGCTGCAAACCCTTGCCACAGATAGCCTGGGGCTGTGCTACTAATTAACCTACAGAGGGAGCGAAATTGCAATTCAAAACGGGAGCTGTAATTGAATCATCACAATTGTTTTGCATTTGTTCATGGTGGCAAACACTAGGGCTGTCATGACAAGGTCAAGAAGCTCAGCACCGGTGCGGGATGCAGGACCTGCCACGTTCAGCATCTCTCTGCTGGGAACCAGAGAAGCCCATTGCTTGGAAGCAGGACTGAGGGCTGCAGGGAAGAGGAGCTCTCTGGGTTTTCCAGGCTCCTGGGTGGCTGAGCCCCAGCTGTATGGCAAGGTTGAAGCCCCCTCCCACAACCGGCTGTGATGGTTCTAGGACAGAGGGGCTGCACTGCCTTTGGTGACAAGGTCTCTGCTTTATGCCACAGACTCTACCACACTTTATGCCACTATCGAACCGGAGCTGATCATGCTCTCAGGACCAGGGGTGCCTTCGTCCTTGCTGCAAGGGACGGCCCTGAAACTCCTGCCTGCCCAGCCGTCATTGGAAATTAATTAATCCGCATTCATTTCACTGATTTCCTCCCCCCTGCCCCCCAACTCTGTCCCTGAGCGAATGAAAAGCCCCACATGTCCTTGCTGCCACCCTGTTCCCATTGCTTCCCGAGCCCGTCTCATGCTGACACAACTGGGTCAGCTCATCTCCGCTGGCTGCGAGGGGCTCAGCACGGCTGAATGCAGACTATGTGCTGGCTGCCAGGGGGGATTTTTCTGGCCCCCCCTTGCCCCTCTCCATCAGGAAAGGGCTGTGCACCAAGGTCCCCCCTCCCCAGGCCTCCTCAGGAAAGGCAGGGAAGTGTTGCTTCCCGTCATCCCCACAAGCAGGGAGGTGACCTGCTCCCAGGGTTGGGCTCGGGGAGGCCACGGGAAGGAAGTCGAGGGGGGTCAGGTTGTATATGATGGCAGTGTTCCTCCCCCTCTGCTGCCAAACACCAGAGGCAGCCATGGCTGGGGAAGGCAAGGGACTGTGGTTAACCTGGGGACCCCTCAATCGCTTGGGCAGACACAACCCGAGCTACTGAATTTGAAGCTCCTTCAAATTGTGAATCCCTTCTTCCAACCCCAGCAAGGCGTCGGTGCCTGCCTTCCTCCTCCTCCGTGGCTGCCGTGCCTGTCCAGCAGGCAGGGACTGGCTCCTGGGAGGATCGATATGGATCATGAACCAGGAATGTGGTCTCACTACTCTGCACAGAGAGGGAACATTACCCCATGGTGTTGTCCTTAGCTGGCCACAGAGGAGTGCCATGGCGGCCAGAGCGTACCCCCCAGGGCTCTACTGTGGTTTATGGTGGGTGCAGGTAGCCTAGGAACAAGCCCATCCGGCTTGTACTACGCGCACAAGGAGGCTGGAGGTGCTGACAGACACAGGCAGGGCAGCAGTGAGTCTGCAGGGTCACTGCGAGCTCCCCCTCTGCCCCAAACCCTGCGGCTCCCTCTCTGGTTCCCTCTCTGGCTCCACACTGCCAAGCCAGCTGTGCAAAGTGCATGAGTGAGACACAAACACCCCTCCTGCCCTTCTCTACATAACCTTTGGTACCTGAATCAATACCCGCCCGTAAATTATCAGCCCATGTGGAAACAGGGCAGCTGTGATGTGGAGGAAGGTAAATTCGTTGGGAGAAGAGGCAGTCTCTGCTAACAAGGGCAGATGCGAACTGCCTTGGGGGCTTGTTTCATCGGTGTCCCCTCCCAGTCACCATCCCTCACCCAGTGCAGCCCAAGCAGGGCTGCTTCCTCACTGGGTCTGTCTTACAAAGGTGGCCCCATTTAGAGGCCATGTTTCCATTTATAAAGCGCATTGGAGAGATGCAGCAGCAGAGGGAGAGCTGCCTCCCCTCCTCCCTTGAGCCCCTCTCGTGGAATTCAGGACAGGCCCTCAGGATCCAGCACAACCTGGATCCTGCTGCTGGGGGAATGCAAATCCCTGTCTGGGGCTGGCGATACGAGGGGTGAGGGTGGACACAGCCGTGGAGTGGCATGTGTCCCCTCTACCTTGGGAATCCTGGGGCCAGACCACCAACGTGCTGGCTGAGCATGTGTGGCTACTAGAGAAGGGCCAGGGAGGTCCAAGGCACAAAGAGCTCTGGGCTGTGAACAGCAGCTTTTACAAAGTTACTGCAAAAAAGAGAAATCGAGCCTGCCTTCCTTTCTGAGCAAAAAGAAGTGCCTCCTGCCCTCCCCCAGGCACCTGTGGACCATCTCTGCAGCTTTCCTCATCAGGCAGAGGGTTTTAATTACAAAACAGGACAGGTGGGGGCCAAAGGTTCCTAACGCCCATTGGCAGCAGGGATGAAGGCAGCACCCTGCTCCTCCCTGCCTGGGTTGAAGGGTTAACAACCCCTTGTTATGATTTTTATAGAGATGTGTAAATGATTGCCTGCTGAAGGGTGAGCAGAGCCTACATTATTAAAGGAGAAGAGGTGGCTGCAGAAGGGACAACAGGCTCCTGCAGAACGACCCAGAGCTGGCAGCAGCTGTGTCTGCCTGATCTGTGTCCCCTGTGATCTGCCTGCCCAGTACAAATGGCTTTCTAAGGACTCTAAAGTTATCAGGGCATCACGCTTCTCACTGGTGCAATGACAAAAACCAGCTGCCAATAGCCCAGTGGATTTTCTAGCCTGGGATGTGAGGGGCAGCAAAACCCAGAGCTGTCTAAGCTTAAAAATAGTCTTAAAATTGCTGGTTTGCTTTGTCGATCTTTTTTCAGAATGTTGATCCCTTCTTCAGCCTTTAAGGGCCCTTATGTTAGCATCTCCAGAAAGGGCTGCCACCTGCGATGAGCGAGCTGTCATGCTCATATGGGGTGGGAAAGGAGACAGCACTGTCCATAAAAGGCTGACAAAGGTTTGGACAAGCAAGAGATGCCACAAAACACTTACACAGGGGTTGTCCTGGCCTGTCTGGGCTGTGAAAAGTCCAGCTGAGAGCAATGGACCTTGATTCAGGCTGAATGCAGAAAGAAATGGTGTGTCCCAACAATTGGCAAGAGATGCTTCGGCTTTTAATGGTGGTACTACCACCATGAGCCCGGTCCAGAGGAGTCAAAGCCATTACCACACTTGGCAGCCACTCAGGACAGCTGCGTAGGGCAAACTGTCACTCCACATCCCATCCGGGCAAGCCAGCCAGGTGCCACAGCCAGGAACAGGGCTGTTCCCTGCAGGTGGGTTCTCCCAAAGCAGCCTGCAGCTCCCGATAGGGCTTCATGGGAGAAGCTCACTCTCCTCCTCCCTCTCAGAGCCTGGTACACGGCCTGGCTCTGCCTCCAGGCTCGTGGCATGGACCATTTCAATGCAAAGCCTTGAGTATGGGGCTCTGACTGCAGTGGCCAGCATTGGGGATCATCTGGTGTGCATGTGCTCTGCCACGTGATGCACACTGCTTACCTTCATAGCTTTCAGGGGTCTGGGAAAAAGGCCCTGTCCTCACCCCTAGCATTCTTAAGGGATTTCTCTACTCCTTCAAGGACAAGTGGCCAGAAACAAGATTGGGGCAGATCTGATGGAGAAGGGTGCGAGACCAAACTGAAAAAACCCAGCAGTTACCAAATATCTATTTGAAATATAAAATCCAATCCGGTGGAATGCAGAAGCCTGAGTTTTTCCTGCAGGGTGAAAGAACAGCTTACAACAAAAACACATTTCATGAGCTGCCCACTAAGCCGGTTACGTTTTCCCAGAGCTTAGTGAAGCACTTGTAGTGGAAAGGCCACTTCTGATCTCATTATCCTTCCCTGCAGCGCATGTTATTGACCTTCCATGTTATTTACAGCATCGCCATTTACTTTTACGACACTTCCACTGACTTCACTGGAGTGAACGTTGCTGGATGCACACAATCGGCGCCCAGCGCTGCTACCATCTTTAGCACACCTTTGCCAGCTCTCCTGGGTTTCCATACACCTTTACGTGGGAGGGAGGAGGACAGACGCAGCTGGAACGTGTCATTTGAAGAATGGAACAAAAAAAAATACCTCCCAGTTTGAGACTTTTTTTTTTTTTTTTAAACCACCCCAACAAACAGGGCAAAGGCAACTGTGTTTCCTCATGGGAGCACAGCATTAGACCAGTTCACACTGCGTTTGTGCCACTAACAGGAGGGAAAATAAAGCTCAGGCAGACTCTACTTGAGTACTCATGAGTTTGTTAGCTGAGAGCAAAGGTGCTTGCAGACCTGCCTGTCTCCCTGTGATACCTGCAGCAGCCACTGGCTTTGTGTGTCCCTAGAATAAATCCTTAAGAAATCCCAGGGGTTTGCTGAACTCTCTCTGCAGCAGGCCGTGGGGTTCCTACACATACAGGAATTGGTGGGAAATGCTGGGCTACTACCAGGTAACATCCCTCTTACCCATCTTTCCCTCGGTTATGGATCGCCAGCTCCTCCACAATGCCCTCCTCCTCCTTGAAGTTCTCCCAGTCCAGTTTAGATTTCTCCAGCGTGCTCATCTTCTGCTTTTTGGAGCCAATCTTTCCCAGAAGGCTGCTCATGCCGCTTGGCCTCTTCACCCTGATGGAGATAAGGAAGCAAACGCTACTGAAACGTGGGGAGATGGTGTCAAGTCAGCAGTGCAAAACGGAGCCAAGAAACGTCAGGCGTGAGCGCGGTGGCCTTGCTGGTGGCGAGCCACCTCCACTCAACAGATGGCTACCAACTCCAGGCAGCCTGCAGGCGGCAAGGTCACCCTTGCTGCGGATCCTGCCCCGCCATTCCCTGGGAAGCAGCAGAGTTCATTACACACACACACATCCCAAGTGCCCACTTCTTTTTTTTGTTGTTGTTTTTTTGTTTGTGAAAGGACTTTTTCATTTATCTTCTTTAGAGAACAGAAAGCTTTCAGGCCAAAAGAGATCATTAAATCATCCAGTTTGACCCCTTGTATATACCAGGCCAAACCATTCCACTGATCACCTCCGTGCTAAGCCCAGTTCTTTGTCTTCGGTTTAAAGCCCTGTTTTCTGGAAGGGATCCAGCCTCAGTGCGTCACCAGCGCTGACAACACATCTAGGAATTAACCCTTTGGTTGGTATCGACACGCCTGCTGGCAAATGGATTTTGTGTAGCTGCAGGTTCTGGCTGCTGCTGCTCATTCAGACTCTAAAAGCGATTTGGTGCCCAGGCTGGTCTCGTTCGTAAAGTACTCCTGCGCCATAATGAACTTACATCTGATTATATTTTTTTACAGACAGAGCTCTTTATGCCCCTCATTGAAATGCATTTTTTGTCCCAGTCCCTACGCCATTTTTAAGGTCTTGTCCCCCTGCTTACGTTTCAACAGGCTTTGAAGAGAAGGGGCACCAGACCCATGAGTAAGCCCCCACCCTTCTGACTGCAGACCTGCTCCTGACCCACAATCGCCAAAATTCCATGAGTTAAACCATCAACAAACACGCTGGGTCCCGGCGCACACGCACCACGATCCCACCCTGTCTCTCAGCCCCCTGTTTAGCAGGAAGAACTACCTTGGTTTTTAATCTCCTTGTTCTTAGAGGATCAAAATCCCACCAGCGTGGTGGGGCCCCTGAATATCCCTTTTGTGCTGGGAAATGCACACAGAGGGACGGGGGTCACCCGGGTTGCCCTCTAAGGAAGACAATTCTCAGGGCTAGGAACCCGTAAAACAAACTCCTATTAACCCCTTCTTAAACACCCCCCAGGAGAGGGGGGCAAACAGCATCCCACTGAACTCTGGTGTTTACACACATTCCAGAGATAACTTCAGGTCTGCGGGGCCTTTGCCTCTGCAAGAAGCTGGAGAGGAAATGATTCTCGTTCCTGAGAGATGGAGGAATTTGGGGAAGGAGAGGGGGGAACCAAGGAAGGCAGCCAGGTGAGCTCTGCAGACAGCTTTCCATCTCCTGCCCAGGGGTAGCTGCTTTCGGGAACGCATCCAAAGCTGTCCTTATCGGATCGTTAGCGTGGTTTATGCTTCCATAATTTGCAAACCTCTAAAGGGAAATAATTCTGCAGTTTATATGGAATCAAATCAAAGAAAATAACATCTTTGTAAGCCTCAGTCAGAAGACTCTCAATGCAAGAATGGCTGGGATGGTCTCTTGGGCTTGCAGCTTCCTGACATAGATATATTTGGGCTACCGACCCTGGATTAAGGGCATCTTGGCAGGCTCCATAGCCACAGGACAAAGCTGCCTGCCCTTCCTCATACTGCCCAGCCAGAGGAGCAGAAATACCCTCCTATTTCTTTCAGGCCCTGCCCACTGCTGGAGAACACGCCAACAGCCCACGCTTTTCACTCTGCGGGGACACAGAGCAAGCTGGATGCTCTTTTATTCTCCTTTATCCTTGAATGTCTCATCATGATCACACAATAAACCCTTGATCCTCGCTCAACCTCCGCTTCTCTCTTATTTTGCAAGATGTGATGGCTCTGAGTGTCCTTATCTGCAGGCAGCTGGAAAGTGGTGCAAGGGAGGCAAAATGTACAAAGATGTTCTCAGCAGAAGATAAAACTGGAGCGATTCGGTTACCACACCTGGCTATCCAGGACTTCATGCGAGCCTTGCACAACCACCAAACCCAATATCAGATGCAAGGGAGTGGGAGGGGAGGAGACAGGACAAGTAAGAAGGCAAAACCAAACAAAATATTGGGCAAGCATCCTCTGTGGCAGCCCCTGCTGAGCCTGGAAGGCAGGGCCTCATGCTCATGCCTGGCATTTCCTTACGCTGCACTGGGAGACCTCGGGTTTTAACAAGGGACTTAAAGTACAGACCCAGAGAAGGGCTATGGCTGATCCAGCTGGCAATGCTCCTTGCCCCCCAGCCTAGCAGGTAAAAGGTGTTTAAATGAACAAGGTATTCAATAACATATTCCTCTGAATACACTTAACTTTCCTGACTCGCTTGTGCTAACAAATTCTGACTCCCTGTGTAGTGGGAGAAGCGGGGGTGCAGAAATGGGATGTGCCATTGCCCCTAGAAGCCTCCTAAATGCTCTGGGGGGCAAAGAACCCTGATAGTATAAGAGCCATCTCACTGGTCCAAGGGCACTCACAGCTCACCTGCATTTGCCAACCCTGTCATAGGTGGGAGCCTACGGCTGCTGCTCTACAGACCCTGCCAAAGACACAGCACGCACCTGGAAAACCCACTTGAAGCCATTTCAGGATCTCTCCTGGCCATTGGAGGTATCCTTGCCCCACAGACGGAGCAACAAAGCTGGCTCAGGCAGGCTTGCACACGTCAAAACTGGTGTCTTTTCAGCTGAACCTCCGGGAGAGCTGAGTTGGGGCAAGGGTTGGGCTGCAGCACACGTCCCTGCATGAAATACAGCCTGGGACACACTGACAGGCAACTGCTCTCCACAAACCACAGCGGAGGATACCCATGAGCAAAGGAAACCAAAGACAAGGTGATTGGTGACCAGAGGTGTGAGCAGAGGCACTGCTAGCTTCACAGTAGGGGCTGCAGAACAGGTGAAGGTTGATCCTCACACATCTTTCCTCTCATGGGAATTCCTGGCATAAATTAAGAACCTCTGCATGCCCACATCCATCTGTAACTGGACTCAAGGCATCTCCTCTTGGCCATGGATCTCAGGAACATCCCTTAAAACGTACAACTCACCCCATGTTTGAAGCTACAGAGCCTGGACCTCCATCAAGGGATTCTGGAATACTTGCAAGTCAATGGTCCCTTCAAGGCAAGGGAACCTAACAAAATAGGGCAGGCTGTGTCACACCCTTGTGTTGATGACTACTCCAAAAATACTGCTAATATCTGGTGTCAGCCTCACACTGGAGGAGGGTCCTGGGCTCCTGCTTGGCCAATTCTGTGCTGCTTGAAGCAGGACCAAGCCTGGGCCAGGCACAGGCTGAAGGACATGTTGGAGTCTGCCGCTGAGGCTTCACTCCACGCTGAGCCTTTCATCACCCTGAATAAATCCAACAGCAAACCTGGGGGTGGGAATTCCTACGCTTCTGCCAAAATGAAGTAAATGAGAGACATTAAAGTCCAATTAAAAACTTGCTTGGCCTTAAATGCCTCATCTGTTTAAAAAGCAAGCAAAGGGGCCTGATTAATTGCATTCAGTGCCAACAAGAGGAATTATTACCCTTTTTGTACTCATTAAGGGTATCTGCTGTGGCATCTTTAATCACTAAGGCATTTAAAAGAGAGAAAGTAATTTGCTAAGACATAATGGATCCTGGGGAAGAGAATCAGGACAATCGCCTATTTAGGACACAAAGACACGCTCTCACTTTCCACGATTAAAAAGCACAGCTCGAACCAGCCACCAAACCAGCACATAACCGTGTTGGTGAGTTCTGCCTGGCCGGGGGGATTCCCCTGCACCCACCTAGTGCCTTCAGGACAAGGACCGTGCCCATGTGTCACCACAGAGGGACAAACAGAAAGCCCAGGGCTCCTCATTGTCCCACCATAGGTGAGCACACTCAGTGTTCCTGCCCCTAGCTACAAAGCTCCCTCCCATCCCAGTGCAAGCCTGTAGCCTGGCCAGGCACTGGGAAAACTGCTGCTGTACCAATGATGAAGTGTCACCATCACACGTAATCCTTGCTGTCTTGTAACACGAAGGTCAGCAGCATCCAGGAAACGTGTGCCTGCCTCCAAAGAGGCAGGCTTCACCACCCAGGCTTTGGAAAATAATCTTCCAGCAGTAGGAAAACAGGGCTACAAAGGTCTCAGAGTGCATCCTGCCAGTTCCCCACCCACCCAGAGATCAGTGCTCTGAAGGCCTCCTGACACCAACCCCACATGCACCAGAGGTTTCGGTACTTCATCAGCCTTTCACTTATCTAAGTTTTCCCCAATGACTAAATTTCCTTGCTCAGCCTATGACTTGTTATCTTCTTCCTAGTAGCTACTCAGAACAGATAATTCCCTCACTTTTCAGAGCAGCCTTTTATGTCTTTGAAAGCTTTTCATTTCCCGCCACCCCTCCGCCCTCCCCAGCTCGCTCTTTCCTAGACTAAACAACCCCGGGTCCTTTCAAGCTTTTCTCATTCCTCATGGTTTCCCGCCCTCTGACCACTCTCCCTGGACTCTCTGCTATTGGCCCACATCTTCCTCCAAAACCAGCATCCAAAACGGGAAAGAAAGTGCTCCAGCCGTGGCTTTACCGGCACCGGGAGCAGGAGGAATACTTCAGATGCCTTACGAAGCACGCAACTCCCTACACGGCCTCCTGTGACGTGTGCCTTTTTCACAGCCGTGTGACAGCATTGACTCACATCGAGCCTGTGATTCACTGGGATTTTTACCCGCTCCGCTGCTGCCAAAGCCAGCTATTTCCTTCCTCGACTGGTACAGATGATTACTGCTGCCCAACGGCAGAGCTTTGCACTGGTCCTTCTGCGTTCTTCCTCCCGACTCCCTCAGCGCAGCAGACCTCGGATGTCTTCACAGATCCGCCTCTCCGTAACACCCATGTCACAGCTGCTGAAGAGTAACACTGCGGAAAGTACCTCCCGTTTTTGTGAAACACCAACAGGGAGGGTTTAGCAGCTGAAGCAGCACCAGTTGGCCAATAAGATCAAGCTGATGGCCAGAAGCAGCGTCAGACTGCAAGACGACCTGTGACAGTTCAATTGTCTGGTTCCAATGAATCAAGGGTGCCCAAAGGACGCCTACTCGCATGTTGATCACAGAGCCAGCAGCGTCCCCAGCTCCAGTCCGACATCCACCCTTGGGGATGGCAAACCCTCTGCTGCTCTGTTTCTGTTGGCTCCAGGGGAGCATGCACACCACAGACACTGCACCACTTCTCCATCCACCTTGTTCCATCCTCCTTCTCATGGGTAACAAAGTTTGCAGGAGGAAGATCCTATTTCTGTCTTCTATCAACGCTTTTAACAAGGGCTCAACTGGTAAGAAGCAAACACTGAAACCAAAATAGGACGTGACTGGTGTTTGGCCAAAACCCAATCACTCCTCCACCCCCCTTCTTGTTATGGCATGTTTTGGGAATCCGGTGTGAGCAAATGCATTGATTTCACAAATCATGAGCGAGATGCTCCTTTTCCCTCCCTGGATGCAATCCAGCCCCTTGAGCCCTCGTCACAGGGTGCCTAATAACCCACTTCATCAATGAGGATCTTGTGACAAAGTGACTGCTGCAAGACTTGGACCAAGAAGCACATTATTTTAGACAATGCTGAGTCTACCAAAGCATCCTGCACAACTTGCAGGTACATGGTAGGAAAGACAAGACAACAGAGCAGGATATATTCTCTAGCCTCATCACAGGCTTTTGCACCTCCCAAAGCACACAATTTGGTGCCGGCACTCTATCACCTTCCAGCACACATCCAAAACATCTGGTGACCCTCCAGGAGGCATTGCAGAGCAACCTTTCTTTTTGCAGAAATTAATCTGGACTCACAGAGATGACACGATTTCATGAGAGGGAAATCTTGCCAGCCAGGAAAGAAACCGTATCTCCTGCCCCAGCCTTTCATTGTACTCTGATTATCACAGGAATCACCTTTACCATTAAAAAAGGCAAGTTACACCTACTACCTAAAAACCCACTCTCAAGGAAGGTTCAGAACCAGGACAGACAGTTTTTGCTGGGCATTAGATGAGACCATTGCAATGGGCAAGGACACTTACACTGTCTGGGCCTAAGAGGACAAGCAGGAGGCACTTGCTCGCAGCTCTCTCAGCACAACAGCTTTGCAAAGCCAGAAGAACTCAACCCAAGAATAAGCTGTAACATGAAATGCTTCCCTACTGGCTGCCTGCAACAGAGAGCAGCATGTCAGAACCCGCCATCAGAATGGCATGCTGGTGAGTAAATGTCACTGAGTACAGAAAGATGGCATCTCAGGCCACACAGACCTGAAAGCACTACATTCATTATTCTGGGCTGCATCCCCAGCAGCATGGCCAGCATAGTGAGGGGGAGGATTCTGTCCCTCTGTTCTGCTCTGCTCTGCTCCGGGGAGAACCCCCTGCAGTGCTGCCTCCAGCTCTGCTCAGGAAAGCTGAGGAGGGACTCCTGATCAGGGAGGGGACCCACAGGACGAGGGGGAAGGGTTTTACACTGAACAGAGGGGAGACTGAGATGAGAACTCAGGAAGCAATTCTTTGCTGTGAGGGTGTTGAGACCCTGGCCCAGGTTGCCCAGAGAAGCTGTGGCTGCCCCAAACCTGGAGGGGTTCAAGGCCAGGTTGGATGGGGCTTTGAGCAACCTGGTTTGGTGGGAGGTGTCCCTGCCCAGGGCAGGGGGTGGGACTGGACGGTCTCTAAGGTCCCTTCCAACCCAAACCATTCCATAATTCTATGATGATCAAGCCTGACTCTCCTGCAGCCCCTCTCCTGCCCAGCTCCCTTCCCCAGTGGACATGTCCTTGCAGTGCAGCGATGACAGGTCTGTTCCCATCACCCCAGACACTGCAATGGCAGGGATGCAGGTGAGAAACTCTGCCACTCAGCACAGGAGAGCACAAGGTTTTGTAAATAGTAATATCTATTCCTGCCACGAACTGCTGTAAAGCCGAATAGTTTCCCTAACGGCAGGAAATGGTTCTCATACAAACTAACCACAGCTGAGCAACTGCTGCAGCCAGTAAATACTTTCATTTCAATAAAGTGGAAGATTCCTGCCCAGCACACCACGGATCAGCCGCCCCGCTGTCCTCCCTACAATCAACAACGTGCAGGGGTGCGTGAGAGACGTTGCATGAGCTGGATGCATGCAGAGACCCAGCTGGCAGCTAGTGACCCACCTCTGCTCTTCACTCCCAGCCTCTCCAGACCGTCTCCCTCAATGGAGGAGTGAAAACGCTGGTGGGGAGGCAAAGGGGTACATGGGAGGAAAGAAAGTTGGTGCCATCTGGTCCTCAAGGTTGGGGTGGTCAAGCCAGATGGAGGACACGGCAGCAGAGTGATGGTGCCTGGTTATTGCTAGCCTGCAGGAACCTTCCCTAGAAAAATAAAACAGGTCTTCCTCTCCAGATCCCAAAACTGAGCAGCTCTTCCCATCCCTTACCCTGCTGAGGTAACTAGCTGAGGACAGAAAAGTCTCCAAGGCCAAACCCAACTGCATTTCTTCTTTTATTTTCCCCACTTGGCATCATTTCCCAAATGGGCACTCGGATGGATGTGGAAAGCAGCCCAGCTCATTCTCAGCCCTGCCTGTCACAACAGGTATTTAAAAAAAACAAACAAGAAAGCCTCCCTCACACCAAACAAACAAACATTTAAATCCCAGGTGGGAAAAAAAATAAATAAAAGGTGAGCAAGGAGGAAATGAAGATAAAAGGCAGGGTGGATGCTGCTGGAGGGCTGGCAGGGTGGTGGTGATAACTCTGTTTGGAGGACAGCAGCCAGGACTGAGCAAATGCGGGGCAGGGAGAGGACTGGGGCTGCCCAATTCCCGCTGCCTGGCTGGGGCAGTGGTGCCTGTCCATATGCTCCAGTTGCTGGTGGCAGATACTCAGCATTTATACACTGAGTCACACATAAACTGAGCCAAAGAACCTGCCTGAATAGCTCCAGGAGTAGCAGTGATTTTTGAGGCAGGGTTATAAACCTGTATCTTCGTAGTCAGGATCATAAAGCTTCCCGCACTGTGAAGAGCGATGTGCCCCAAACTACTGGGGAAAAACAGCCACAACTGAGGCAAAACCCATTTGGTTGTGCCAGGGGGCATGACAGAGCTGGCAGTTCCATCCAAAGGCAGCAAGAGATGCAAATACACCAGTGAAATACCATGACCCTGCAGAAGGTGGCTGGTCTGCCTGCAGCGGGGCCAGCCTGAAGTACTTATAATGACAACAAGGAAATGTGGGTTATATATATATCTGGCAGGGGGGGTTGGGACTCGATGATCTTTAAGGTCCCTTCCAACTCTAACCATTCTATGACTTGGGTCTTTTTAGAAGAAGAAGACTGAGGGAGGATCTGATCGGTGCTTATAAGGGTGGGTGTCAGGAGGATGGGGACAGTCTCATTTCAGTGGTGTCAAATGACAGGACAAAAGGTAATGGGCATAAACCAGAACATGGGAAGTTCCATCTAAACACGAGAAAGAGCTTCTTTCCTTTGGGGGTGCCAGAGCCCTGGTACAGGCTGTGCAGAGAGGTGATGGAGTCTCTATCTCTGGAGACATTCAAAACCCAGCCTGACATGTTCCTGTGCAACCTGCACTGGGTGACCCTGCTCGGGCAGGGTGGTTGGACCAGATGATCTCCAGAGCTCCCTTCCAACCCCATATCATTCTGTGACTCTGTGAACTGCCACATGCCAGCAGCCTGGCATTCGAAGCCTGGCTGAGATGTCATGGTTTCAATCAGTGTGGAGAGGCAAGGGCAGACGCTCCAGACCAAATGCCTGTGTGGTGCTGCCTCAGTGAAGATCACTGCAGGCAGCAGCAGAGCTTGCCATGGGCACAGGGGATGCTGGATGTATTTGTGTCTAAATATATCCAGTGGGGAACACAGATTTGTCACAGCGGAAAAAGCCATGTCACTCCCACCTCCCAGCAGCAGCGAGCAAGGGCCCACCAAAGGGCGATGCTCTGATGTTCCAGCTACTGTTTTATTGCTGGATTTGTCATTTAAACCAGCGCAGAAAGTTTCTATGGGACTTTACAAGTTGCACAACGCTGCTTTGCCCTGGCAGAATGCACCTCAGCTTCAGGAAGGGAATAAATGTCATGGTACCAGCTTAGGAACTGGCAAAACCATCACAGTAGGCAGTGAAGGAGCGTGCAAAGCATCATATCGTTGGGTTGGCAGTGGAGATCCCAGTCAGTGACTTCTTTTCTGGTGCACCTTCTGTGATGTACCAATACTTTATGCTCATCTCATCATCCGGAAAGAAATTCTTCACAGAAAGAGTGGTCAGGCACTGGAATCAGCTGCCCGGGGAGGTTGTGGAGTCACCATCCCTGACTGTGTTTAGGAGTAGATTGGATGTGGTGTTGAGGGACACAGTGCAGGTGAGAACTTTGTAGAGTAGGGCTGATGGTTGGACCCAATGATCCCAAGGGTCCCTTCCAACCTAAATATTTCTATGAAATTCTATCTCCAGGTCATGAATCGTGCTGGAAAGGCCTTTCCAGAGTGCAGGGCTGGAAAAACAGAATGAAGAGCTGCCTTCTTCCAAAACAGGACAACACAGATGTGGTACCACCTTGTTCTCCAGTCCACTCCCTAAACTGGGGTACAACCCCATTGTAAATACACAGTAATACTGCACATAAGAATAGAGTTATTCCAGGAATAAAAGCAAATTTGGGCCTTCACATACATCAAAAAGGAAATTTTCTGAGCAGGAGAGGGATCATAGAATCAAAGAATCATTTAGGTTGGAATCCTAATCCCCCTTGGGATCATCAACTCCAACCATCAGCTCTACTCTACAAGTTCTCCCCTACACCAGATCCCTCAACACCACATCTAATCAACTCTTAAACACAGTCAGGGATGGCGACTCCACCACTTCCCTGGGCAGCTGATTCCAGTGACTGACCACTCTTTCTGGGAAGAGTTTTCTCCTAATGTCAAGTCTAAACCTACCCTGCAGCCATCCCCTCTTGTTCTATTGCTAATTACCCTTGAGAGAGACCAGCAGGGGTGGGATGCTTTGGCTCAGGGATGGCAGAGGGCTGTAACACAGGGGCATAGCTCAGAAGGAGCTGGCCTTTCCTGAAGCAGGTCCCATCCCATAGCACCCAGGTCTGCACCCACCCCTCTGGAGGACCCAGTCAAGAAGCTAGAGTCTCATTTCACAGGCTTTGGAGGACAAGAAGCACATCAGCTCTCAGGGAGCTGGCTGGCTCAGGCAGAGCCCCTGACCTGCAGGTTCCCTTATCAGCAGGAAGGGCTCATTAGGGAACGGACCAGGGTTTCCTGCGCAGGACCGAACCCTTTGTGAAGGGACTGCTGCCATGGAGAACCTGCTTCCTAACAGCCAAAGGAAGCAAAATATTTTCCTTGGGCCTCTGAGACCCAGTTGCTATGGGATGGTTGTCAACAAAATAAGAGTTGCAGTTGTGGAGCTGGGCAGCACACACCACGCACGGGCTGTTACTGTGGGATAAAGATGCTCCAAGCAGCATCCCTGCCTGCCCCCAGTGCTGGGGACAATTCCCAGTGGCATAAGGCACTCTCTGTACCAGCAGAACTGCAGCTGTCCTGCAGGCTGCATGGGCAGAATGATGTTAGCAAAAAGCAAAATCTCTCCCCCCTCTCCTGATCAGTGTGACATTGTGTGGAGACCACGGCTCGCTCTGGCTCCTCTCCAGCCCCCAGCACAGACAGAGGCTGTTTCAGCAGCAGACGCTCCGAATGCGTTTGCAGCAGGGCCCAGCCAAATTAGGTTACAGTATCTGCGTATGGAGCTCAACAGGAGCTTAATTGAAAGAGCTGCAGCATTCAAATGACTTCTGATACTATGAAGACGTTAACGATTCCCACACAGTGCTAACCAGCCCTGCCTGATGCTCGGCTGATGGGCAAGGACCTGTAACTTGGGGCTCGGGCCACAGCCAAAGCTACGCCCCCATTAACTCAGCGCCGTGGCTGTAGCCAAATGCTGACCGAGCTGCCCCGTCCCAGCTGGAAACTGCAGCAACTCCTCACATGAGCTCTCCTCCACCCAGGGCATCCATAAAATACAAAAGCAGACCTGCTCCTGCCACCCAAGGACCACTTACATGCACCAGAACTCCCTAAACTCTTCCCATGTGGATTAATGCGAGCCTGTGCAGCGCGGCCTGCATGTATTCCCTGCATTGAAAAAACATTATGCGCGCTCTTCACATATCGTTTACGTTGCTCTTCAGTTGTGTAAACGTTTTGGGATCATAATGTGCCAACTTCAGATGGCTTTTGCTACACCAGCACAGAACCAGTCCACCCACTCTGCCCCAGGGTGGTTGGCTATATTTCATTTGGTATCATAATGCTGCCACTGAGCAGTGGCAAGAAATGCCTTTTATAAGGCTGCCTGCATTCTGTGCGTGTGGGAATATACCTTCTACTCTTCTCATTTCTGATCCACTGCACATAAATCAGCAAAAACACATATATAAACAAGTTACCATCACGCTCACACTCCTCTCTGCCTGTGAGGCATCTCACACCCAACAGCAGGCAAGGGCAAAAGGTAAAAGCGAGAAGGCGCAATGTTTTTGGCACCCACGTTTTAACAGGTTGATGACCTGGAAGCTGCCAGAAGCTACCAAAAGTTGGTAGCTGTGGCGTGAAACACGCTCCCTGGGCTACAGCTTGGGTCATACGCTGGAGTATTTGAGAGTAACACCCTGCGTTACGCCCATATTTAGCCATGGAAATAAGTGTGACTTGACTTTCAAACACTTGCAGCTCTCACTGACTTCACTGGGTTCCGTTGAGATGTTTCAAATAAAACAATAACGACCACAGCTCTGGGCTGGGACCAAGCACAGACCATTTTTATCTTAAAAGGCATTTCTGTGAGAACATTCAGGGCTGCTAGAACCAACTTCACCGATGTTATTCCACTGTGCAACCTTAAAAAAGTTGACAGCTTTGTCTGCAAAATGACACAGATTAATTGGTGACCAATCCTTAAAAAAAAAGAATAGTTAGAAAAAAGTCTTGCTGGCAAACAGAGGAGAAATTCTTCCTCTCTTCAGAGGCTCTCTCCTTCCGTCTCTGTCTAACAGCAGATCTTTTGTTCGGGGTTTCAGTTGCGAGCAGCCCGGAGGTACGCGGGGAATGTCTCAGTGAGGATGAGCCCTCTGGACTGGTGCGGGGACTGGGTTTTAATCCGCCGAGAAACCGCTTCCACACCACGCCTAAAAAAGTCCCGCTAATGGAATTGTTCCAGAGCTAAAGGGATTTCAAAGTGAATGGGGGCGGATGGCAGAGCAGCTGGTACGGCTCCCAGGTTGCTCCTCATGGCGTGGTGTGTCACACAAGGAAGATCTCACCCCCCGCCAGCCACCCGAGCCTGGAGAAAACAACCCCCAGTATCCCCCCTCCAGAGTCCCTGGGACTTGTAGACAGCCCCAGCATTTAGTCCCAATGAGCTTCCCACTGCATCAGATCAATGCCAGGCTTTGATCAAAATTAGGTGAGAAAGGCAGGACAGAATTAGGGAGGGATCCCTCCTCCTCCTCTTCCCCCAGCAATTAATCTGACAGCTTTAAGAATAGTTCTGATTAAAACAAACACACCTTCCACTGGCAAATGTTTGCAAAGCTCAGCAGCCTCAGAGAGGGGAAAATTCCCAGGAAATTAAGTCAGGGTGAAGAAGCGTCAGGGCTCCTGAGCGCAAATGCATCACTAGAGCTAGAGCCTGGTGGAACAGTTGCTTTGCAGCATCATCCAAGTTAATAAAGAGCATTAATATAATATGTTCTCTTCCAGTGGAAAGCCTGGCCTGGCAGCATGTGAGACTATGGGGGACAATAAACATTTGGGCACTGCTACGAGCAGCCATAAAACAAGAAAGAGGGTTTGATTGCATTTAATAGCTTTTGGGAAGGGTAGCATCACCAGGGTACCCATCACAATTACCTTCCCTTCCATGAAAGTCTCCCATCACAGATTAAGACCTGGCCCAATGATCCAGATCAAAGGTATTTCAAGAGGGTATTTCAGGGAGTAAGGAGCGGAGGGAAATACCCTAAAAGCATTAAAGATAAAAGATAAAGATAAAACCTGAAGTCTAACCCATGAGAGAGCAGGTCCTAAAAAGTTAACGGATGAAAGGACACGCTTTTCTTCCCAGCTACAACTTTCTAAGGCTGGTGGCTGCAGAAGAAACTCGGTAGCAAACTGGAGGACAGTGCAGAGAGCACAAAACGGATGTAAGAGAAGAAACTAAAATTATTCTGTGGTTTGTTTTTTTTTTTTTTTTTCCTAGGGCTTGACTGAAGTGTTTTGAATGCCTGAGGCTGGCAAAGCTACCTCCCAGTGACTTCCCGCTTTGGCAGCAGCCGCTTCAAAGAGCGGGAACCCAGGGGTTGCCAGGGACCCACCTCACTGGAAATAGATTCCAGTCCCCAGAGGAAGAAGATGGAAAACAGCTGAGTTCTCCCAGCTAAAAGCTCAGTTGTCACCTTCCAGCTGGAGATAGGCAGAAGGGTAAGAGCAAGGCTTCTCTTCCACCCGTGCCAAGCAGGAGGCTCCCAAGCAGATTCTGCAGCCAACATCCACCTACCAAAAGCTGCTTGGGAAGCCACAGTTCTCTCTGAATGTGGGGACTGCAAGCCAGCAGGGCTCCCACTACGTCCTCCAGCAGCCCCCCACACAGGGATATGGCAGGGCCAGGGTTTTCATGACCCATCGTCTTCGGAATTCACTGCTGAGTGTCCCACAGCCTCTACTTGGTATGATGCCAGTGCTGATTCTCAAATCCTGCGTGACCTACCAGCTGCTGAGGGCAAACCAGCAAGGCATACATCACCCAGGGAGGAGACTAGAGCAGTGGGCTCTGATGAATGAACAGGCAAATTCACTCCCATGCTCTTGGTTGGAGGGAAGGGGTTCTGGTCCCAGTTCTCCCAGTCAGCCTGAATGACCCCTGGCAGGTCATTTTTTCCTTCTGTAGCCCAACTTTTGTCTCAGGAGGCAGGGAGCTGTGCAGCAGCGCAGAGCAAGGCAGGCTGCCTGCCAGCCGAGGGCTCAAACTCCTTCAGGGAACTGTAACAGTTACGCAGTAAACGCATTAACCATGGGAACAGCTTCCCAAAGGATGTGGTGGATCCCAAATTGTAAGTCTTTCCATTGTGAGTGGATGGCTCTCTCAGAAATGCAGGCTGTAGTTCAACCGCAAGCGCTCGCAGGGAAACGCCACGACCCCAGCGCAGGCAGGAGCTAGGACTGGGTGCCTGAGCAGCCGCCTCTGACCTTCCAGCTACAAACCTATGAAATCCTTGCCCTTTGCACTTTCCTGTGGCAACTGAAGGCTTTTCTTGGCTTTCGTGTTTCTACCAAGCCCAATTCTCAGCTGTCTCTGTGACCTGCCCCCCAGGCCAGCTAAATTCCCTCTGACCCAACCTGTTAAGCAATCCTCTAAACCTTCTCACCCTCCTCTAGCTGGTTTTGTTTGGTGTTTTTTTGTTTGGTTTTGGTTTTAATTATATATCAGATCTCCAGGGGAAAGTTTCTCTGTCTCTGCTTCAGATCCTGTTCCCCAAGCACCAGTTACTTGGTCAAACTCCCAGAGGAGGACCAGTAAAAGCCTTGTCAGGACACAGTACACAATGACTTACACTGTTAGAGACAGGTTCTCCATTAATTCCACCTGCTCTCTGTTCCTGGAGGTTCAACAAGGCCAAGTGCAAGGTCCTGCATCTGGGTTGGCACAATCTCAGGCACAAATCCAGGCAGGCCAGGAAAAGGTTGGAGAACAGCCCTGAGGAGGACTTGGGGGTGTTGGTGGACAAGAGGTTCCACTCACCCCACCAGCGTGCCCCCTGCATCCTGGGCTGCATCCCCAGCAGCGTGGTCAGCAGAGCGAGGGCGAGGGTTCTGTCCCTCTGCTCTGCTCAGGGGAGAACCTCCTGCTGCCTCCTGCTGCCTCCAGCTCTGGGGCCACAAACAGCAGAAGAACATGGACCTGTTGGAGTGGGGCCAGAGGAGACCACAGAGAGGCTGCGAGGGCTGGAGCCCCTCTGCTGTGAGGGCAGGCCGAGAGAGTTGGGGGAGTTCAGCCTGGAGAAGACAAGGCTCTGGGGAGACCTTATACGGACCCCTTCCAGTCCCTCAAGGGGCTCCAGGAAAGCTGGGGAGGGACTCTTGATCAGGGAGGGAGGGGGCACGTAGGACAAGGGGGAAGGGTCTTACACTGAACAGAGGGGAAACTGAGATAAGAACTCAGGAAGAAATGCTTCACTATGAGGGTGTTGAGACCCTGGCCCAGGTTGCCCAGAGAAGCTGTGGCTGCCTCATCCCTGGAGGTGTTCAAGGCCAGGTTGGAAGGGGCTTTGAGCAACCTGGTTTGGTGGGAGGTGTCCCTGCCCAGAGCAGGGGGTGGGACTGGATGCTCCTTAAGGTCCCTTCAAACCCCAACTATTCCATGATTCTGCAGTTCCAGTGATTTATATTGAAGAATGTGCCTGGAAACAATTCTAATGCACTTCAGAAGCTACTGTTAACAAAGGGGGTGAAAAAATGCATTTGAAGGGATGAGAGAGGGAGGGACAACAGGGGAGAAGCAGAGATAACGCGTCATTTTACTGAAGTCCACTTAAACCAGCCTGTACTCCTCAAGGAGCTGGAGCAGGCAGATCCTGTGTACCCTCCTGCCTGTAGGGTTCTCCAGTGCCAGGACGGGGAGCTGCAAATAACAAGAAGGTCACCCTGAACTTCCCTGGAGACTGGTATGGAACAGGAAACTTACTGCAGGAACAAAAAACCCCATCCCCCATCTGCCTCAATCGCAGTAATATTTGTACCAAGTGTTCCTATCGTACCTGGACTATGACCTGGCATTTCTGCAGGCCTGCTCTCACATCTCCAGCAGTGCTCAGCTGACCCACACCTGCACCTTGGTGGAAAGGTTTACTGTATCATACACAAAGCCCTTCCTCCTTTTCTTTTCGCTTTCTTATTGCTTCTAAAGTTCTAGTTCTCTTCAGGATCTATAACCAGAAATTTGAGAAGTCAGTTTATACCCAATAAGAACTGACAGCCCCCTCCAGGATGTCTCTTCTACAGCAGTTCTCATTCTGAGACTCTTTTCCTTCCATTCCCATCCTAACCCATCTCCCCGTGCAGAAATGCCCAAGCAGGGTAAAAGCCTTGCCAAGGGAAGAAACTCTCCCATTATTCTCATCCAAGAAAAGTGGCACAAAGGGGAAAGAAAAAAAAAAAAAGACCAGAAGGGATGGCTCACATCCCTGGGTCATGGCAGGGAGCTGGAAAAGGCTCATCTCCAGGAGGACAGAGTGCCAGCACTTCTTTTTTTAACTTAGCAGCTGCAGATTTTAAGCTTTATTAAAGGCCTATTTTACCCTTGCTGATGCAAAGGAAACCACCTCCCTCCTCTCCCCTCCCAAATAAAAAGCCAGAGTCTGCAGACAGACATCCTGTAATGTCACCTTAAAAAGAGGTGGCAACTTGACTCATCTCAGTGGGACGTGCAGCATGGAGCGGTTTTCTTTCACTTCAGGTCATAACAGGAATACAGTGCTCCCACGGCTGAGCCTTGCTTTGAGGTTTTATTATGAGCAATCCAACATACCTTCAATATTCTCTGATTATGAGTGTCTGGAGCAAGAAAGGCTGAGATAGGCAAGGAAAACAGGCAGGCTGGATTTTGAGGCTCTAGGCACTGCTCATCACTCCTTGTCTCCCAGTTACCTGCAGCGCAGAAGCCCTCTCTTGCAGAGATACACACTCTCTGCATGACAGGTCAGAAAATCCCCATTTGAACGGCCTTCCCACAACATCTTTTTGTGTAACACAAACAAGAGGCCATGTTGTTTGTCAGGTGAGAGTAACAAGAGACGGAAAGCACTGGACTAGGTACCACTTACTAAACACTCTTCTCCAGCGGCTATTGTAAGCATATCTCAATTTATAGATTAATCTGCTGGATGAGTAATTTAGGCCATTTGATGGTTAGCATTTAGAAGTGCATGTTTCTGGGAAGGTGTAAAACCTGCTTGTGACTTACAAAATTGCTGGGGGGGTCTCTAGTGGCTTGGGCACTTGTCAGAGGCAGGTGTTCTCCATTAGCCACATTCTCCCTCCCCTCATCCAGGTTTAACATCAGCAATATAGTACTAACTGCTCCTGTGGCATTTACTCTAAAGCAGCAGAGCAAGCGCAAGTCTTGTCCCCCTTCCCATTTCCCGCCCGCTGCATCCATCGCTACGTGATATTAAGGCTTTAGGACAACATATATCAACCAACTGGGGTGGGGGAGAACGGGACCAGAAAGCATCCAAATAATCTGCGCTTTTCCCCACGCCCAGGGGACGGTATCCCGAGCCTCCCAGGACAAGGAACATTCCTCCCCTGCATCCTCCCTTGTTGAGGATGGTGCTGGGGCTGAGCCAGCTGAATAAACTGGATAAAAGCAGGAACTGAAGAGGGAAAGAGCCAGCCTGACTCTGTTGGCAGCTAGCCCCTCCTTTCGCCCAACCCTTTCTGACTCCCACCCCAAGCTCCTGCTCTCTTCCAGGACTGGGTTAGGATTCCCTCCAGAATCTGGCAGCAAAGCTCTTTAAAATGGCAGTGGGAATCCTCGCTAAGCAACGGGACTAACCATCCTTCCTCCAACTCTGACACATTGGCTCCAGAACCCTCTTGGTGCCTCTGCAAAGCAGGCAGTGAGCAGTGGTGCTTCCACCGGCTCCCAGCGTGGCACCTTTCATAAGACTAAAGGAAGCTCCAGTCCCTCGGGGCTCAGATTTTTTTTTTTCCAAACTGGGTAAACACACACGAACACCCATTATTTTCATGCACAGCAACTGGGACAAAGGATCTGTGGCCAGGTAGGTGTCTAACTGGTGGTCCAGGCGTGCGGTAACATGTGTGCAATCCTAGAAATCTCCAGCTAAAAAAGACTTATCTCTAAGACTGACTCTGTGCTGCTTCCAAGATTCACTCCGAGATTAAAAAGCAGCCTTTGTTGTTTGCAATATTACCATTTCAGAAAAAACCCCACCCCTGCTCGGCCCCCCACCCCAAAGGCTTGGTTTATAACCCAAAACATCGGCGCCTTAATACCAGAAGGTCAAAGCCCTCCAGTCACTAGGCAGATTATACTTAAGAGCCCGATTGCAGCTGATCAGAGACTTATTCCTTCAAGGATTGAAAGAGCGAGACAGCGCACCTCAGCCAGCAATCTCATTTAATAGTCAATTACCAGAGACGGCTCCTCTGAGCTACAGATCACTGCAGACAGGAAAAAACCCAAACCTGCATCACCATCAGCTTTCCTCTGCTTCTGCTATTAAATCAAAACAGCTGATCCTCTCCTTCGGCCCGTCATTAACTGGCAAGACTGGGGTGCATCTAGAAGTCACCCAGCAGTTTTATCTCAACCAGGACAGTAATATTCTTGATAATACACAATTACTGTTTTTTAGACCAGAGGGGAATTCAAAAGCCAAAAGAATCCCCCCAACTTTTTCAATACAAAGCCTGGTCTCTGAGACCGCAATTAACCCAGGGCGACTCGCCCTGCAGATGCGAATACCTGCCCCCCCCGCAGGTGTCGCACAGCTGGGAGGAGGAAACAGCTAACCGAAGGCAGATCTGCTCAGTGCTGATGTATTAGCGCCAGCCAGATTACAGACAAGGACAGGCCACTCACATCCAGCCACATGTTGGTTGACGAACAGCACCATGAACCAGAGCACCCACCCAGAATCTCCCAAGCACACGGACATAAGTGTAACCAAGAGCACATGGGAGCTTGTCTCCAGAGCTGCCAACCCCAGCCTTCAAAAGCCACGAGTCAGCCTCTACCCCCACCTCTAGTAGAGGTTAGCTTAAAAGCTAGACATTGTAGAAAAAGAAGAAAATCAGAAACAGTATTAATTTGTCTCCTAGTTTCTAAGCCTTAGGTGAAGCCAGCCAAGAGTGGCTGTACTTTGCTTCCAGCCATTAGAGACATAAAGCTTTCTTTTCCATGCTCAAAAGCTGAGGTTCTTACCTGATCCCTTTCCCCCAGGACGCAAGCATTAGGAGGAAAATTTGCCAAATATTTTAAGACTTGGCAGTTCACTCAAAGCTAGCATCCTTCCCTCCCACAATCAATCAAATGTGACACTGGGTGACTCGGGGTTTGCAACAGGAGGCTTGTGCTAACTGGTTAAGAGGAGAGTTGTTGACCACAACTCAGCCCAGAGAGTCTGATGGAAAAATTTATGCCACCCAATCAGTGCTTGTCACTGAGTCCCCCTGTGTTTCAACACAGAAGTTGACGACTTACGACTTACACTGTCACTTTGAGTGACCACGTTGTGACCACAGACCATGCGAATGGCCCTCTAAAACCCTGCGTGCTGAAGGAGGTGCAGAGCAACGTCACGCTGCAGAAAATCAGGGTTACGAGTGCAATCCTTTGAAACGCAGCAAGAGCAGGGCATGGAAGCTGCCAACACCCACACAGCAGTTCTGACAGCACAGAAACCCCAGAGATCTCAGAGAAACGCTCCTCCGATGCAACGTGAACAACTCCTGGACACAGCAAAGAGCAATAGCAGAGGGTCTGCATGTCAAATTAGGGTTTCTTCATAAAAACCCTCCACAGGCTGCCCTGGGAACTCTGATTTACTCTCCGGCCTGGAAGAGAATGGACAAGACAAAGATGCCCAAAGCCTGGTGGCGATGTGCAAGGGGAAATGGAAGCTGACTTTCTCCTCTTACCATTGCCACGCTGACTCCACACAGAGGTAAAAAAAGCAAAGCAAGATTGCCTGAGTGCCCTTTTTTTCCTGCAGCAGAACTAAGCAGGGCCCATTCTGAACAGTGCAAGGCTGTGGAGTGAAGCTGCCACTAGAGACAACCATTTTTCACTGTATACCCCTGCTTGAATGCAGCAACAAGAAGAATAAATTCCAACGGAAGAAAAACTGACAGCTCTTGCCATTTAAATATACGCCTAAAGGCACACCTTAGAAGCAGGATTTTTATGTTATGAACAGAAAAACCCCTTCGGTTTTCTTCTCCCTCGTAGCAAATCCTACAGAACCATCTCCCAGGTGGGGTGCTTCCCTGAGCAGAGCCTGCTGCGTTCAATCCCGTGGAGAACAGAGCAGATGGGAAACTCTGCATCGGTGTGATCCTGAGCAACCACTTCAGAAGGCAGAAGTTCCTCTGCTTTCTGAGTGTGAGGCAGAATTTCCCTGTTGGCTTCCTGACCTTGCACATTTGGTTGAGCTGAAAGAAGCACCAATGGTTCTTTCAAACTCAGGAGGAGCAAAGGACTTCTGGGGCATCAACACAAGCAGAGGGAACAAAGCTACAGGTGATACTGATCTATACCACAAAAAGTGACCTGGAGGTATTAACTCTCAGGGTTAAACCATTGCAAGAAATGATGCTGCACTTCAGAGGAGGACAGACACAACCCCTCAGCCCTCCAGGCACATCTCGGGACAGAACACACCTTGGGGAGAGAACAGTGGTACAGAGAAGTGGAGTTAAGTCTCACAGCAAGCTTGGAGGGAGGGCTGAGGGTCTGCATTGGTTCTAAGTTACAACCACCAGCTATCAGGATCCCCTCTTCTTCACTTTCACTTCTTGCCTTAAGGCCCCAAGGCTGTTACAACTGGAAAAGCAGAGGAATCAAGGCACAGCAGCTCAAGGCAACAAGTGTTGGAGACACAGACACTGGGATAGAGTACACGCTCAGCAAGTCTGTCAGCAACACCAAGCTGTGCGTCACAGCCAACATGCTGGAGGGAAGGGCTGTCACNAGGTGTTCCTGCTCCGGCAGGGGGATTGGACTAGATGATCTTTCAAGGTCCCTTCCAATCCCTAATATTCTGTGATTCTGTCCTACAGCTAGGACACGGCAATCCCAGGCACAAATACAGGTTGGGCAGAAAATGGGTTGAGAGCAGCCCTGAGAAGGATGCAGGAGTGTTTGTGGATGAGAAGCTCAACATGAGTCACCAATGTGCACTGGCAACCCAGAAAGCCAGCTGCACCCTGGGATGCATCCCCAGCAGCATGGCCAGCAGGGTGAGGGGGGGGATTCTGCCCCACTGCTCCACGCCGGGGAGACCCTACCCGGAGTATTGTGTCCAGTTCTGGAGTCCTCAGCACAGGAAGGACATGGATCTGTTGGTGGGAGGTGTCCCTGCCCAGGGCAGGGGCTTGGACCTCAACAATCTTTAAGGTCCCTTCAAGTCTAACTGTTCTATGATTCTATGAAACCCCTCACCTGGATTAGACCGGCAGCTGCGTTACCCACATTTTCCCAGCACGGCCAGGCATTCTCAGCCACGCTGCACGTACAGGTAGCGCACGATCCAAATAAAAATTGAGACAAGTAACAAAGGGTGCTTTCAGCTGCAGGATTTCCCCCGAGGGATTCATCCCTCATGGGGTGGCTGCACCCAGAGCCAGGTGGAAAACCTAAGCTGCTGGCATAGGATGCAGAGAGTCACCCAGTGTCCCCAGAGCAGTGCTGTGGGCACTTCCACCACTCTCCATCCTGCAGACACACACCCTTAAATGGGGCAGAAGCTCCCCATGTCCTCCTTGCCCATACCATGTGCACCCGGTAACACAGAGGGTGCTAAGACTGGTGTGCTCAGCTCCCCCCACCCCCCTGGTGTCTACTGAAGTCAGAGCTTTCTGTGTCCAGTTAAACTACTAACAAAGCCAGCATCCTGAGGCATCAGTTAAGTCTGTTTTGCCATACACGACAGCTCACCAGCAAATTCCCTTGAAGCAACTCCATCACTTGTTTGAACCTGGCAGTGGGGGGACATTAAATACTGTTCACGCTCCTGAGAAGCACGTTGGGTGGGAACCGTTCCCCCCATTCCAAGCGCATACTGGTGCAAATGTAGTCTGTTCCTATCATCATGGAGCTACAGCAGCAGGAGCATCCTTGCCCCTGCCACATGTGTCTGCTGTAATGGGGACATGGAGGCTGCTGGGTCTGTTTTACATGGGGATCCAGGCTTCCCACATCTCCCTTCCCACATTTTTAAATACAACAGCTGGAAGTCCTTCTCCAAACTGTCTTCCCCTGCTGTTTGCTTTTTTTTGTTTAGGACAAGGCTAATCTAGTCCTCCCTGATTTTTTCTAGATCCCAGATAATTTTCTAGAGATCTCAGGGATGATTATTTTTTGACTAAAGGACTGGAGCACCCCAAGGCTAAGGAAGATATCCTTTCCCGTAAACAGGTTTGATAGCAGAAACAGCCAAAGCAGGAGACTACGGGAATCTCTCAAAGTTTCCGACGCTGCAGGGACAAGGCAGGCAGAGAAGATACCATCTGCTCTGAACAATCCTTGTTGTTCGTGTTTGAGGTGCACAAAGCCCCATATATCTAATTCCCATGCACACTGCTCGGTCCCCTGCATTGCAAGTGAGGCTATGTCATGAGAACTCCAGCATGGAGCATCCTTACCCATCAATTTTGGGCACCAGGGCAGGGCTGTGGTAAGCAGCAGGCCAAGAGGGATGGTTTTATTCCCTGTAGGATCTCCACAGGCTGCCCTACCCCCACCCTACGCGGAGGAAGCAGTGGGGAAAAGAGCAGCATGTTAGACGCTACAGTCTTTGGTCTTTTTCATATCTGCAAATACAAGTCTCTTATTAAAAGATAAAGAAAAAACCCTTTCATCCTCTACTCACCGACCTAATCTTTAAATACCTAATGAAATATAAGTAATCAAGAGATGCTTTTAGCAGCTGTGGGCTCAGTCATCCCTTTCATGTACACAGACAGAAGCTGACTAGGACTAAGGGTTGCTTAACTCAAAACTGACAAAGTTAGATTGCTCTGCCTGGCAATGAATATTAAAAGCAGTGACAAGACTGACATTATCTAGCTGCACCGTAGCTGCCTCTTTTTTTTTTTTTTCCCCTCTTTAAATGCTCCTTTCTCCAGCTCTTACTGCAAGCATCTGAGTCAAGGAAAACACAGCTCAGGCTGACATCTGCCAGAAGCACTTGCAAAGCCCGGCTTTCGGGCTGCCAAACTTCACATGCTTAGAAAGGCACAACTTACAAAATGACACAATTTCCTGAGCACAAACATGAAAAAAAACCCCACTACTCGTGTGTCATGTGCCACGTGCACGTTCAGGGCTTCAAAGAGGCACCACCTGATTTCTCTAGATGTAGGGCGATATCACTAAACCACCTTCTTTCCCCTCCAGGGCCAACCCTGTTCTTCTAGAACTGACTGCAGCGTCCCAGTAAGAAACTGGAGCTCTCTCACACACTCCAGGGACAGCAGTAACTAGAGTTTCTGCTCCCAATGATGACAGATGTTTCCCTGAATGTGCAGAATTCATTTTTTCCACCTAAAGAAATGTCTTAAAAGCTGCTAAGTGGCTCTAACTGAACGAGGGGTGGTTTAACAAGGCATAAAACAGAACAAGCAAGTTGCCAAAATGCTTTCTCTCTTTCAATAGGAAGAGAAAGCACCATTGCCTGCACAGACTTGCTCTGATACCCAAATTGCTCTCACCACGAAACGTGTACCTTATATCTAGCTCTTTCAATCACTGCTCACATTTGCTTCTTGGTGGGCTGGGGAAAAAAGCACCTCCCTCGACTAACAGTGACGTCCTTGTGCAGAAAACCATAAGGTCAAGTCATGCCATACGCGATTCCTTCAAACCCAAAAGCCACATTTCAGCTCCCACATTAACCAGAGCCCCCCTGTGATCCACTGACAACTTGTGGTGTGTTTCTGTGGCAGAGGTGGGAGCCGTTTCCAAGTAACCAAGCTAAAACCTCGGGCTGCCCAAGGTCATGGAGGATATCTCCACTGGGTAGCACAGCTTAGGCGCTTCTGCAGCTGCTGCCCCCCAACTCCACCGAGAGCTGACAAAACCTCTTGGGAGACGCCCTCGGCCATTAAGCCTGGGCCAGCTGGTTTCTTCTCTGCAGCTGTAGAACAAATCCAAGCAGAGCTCTCACACGGGGCTGACAGCCCCACCTATTCTGCAGCAGCGTCGCTCGCCTCTCCACAGTGGAGATGTTCTCCCCCAGCTCCCTAGGCTTCCCCTCTCCACACCAGCATCACCGACAGGCTGGTCCCACAAGCTGTTCTGGGCTTACCTCTTCAAGGCTGCCAATTTAATCACTACAACCTCAGAGAGGCAGGGACCCACCTCTTGCTATCCTGCCCCAACTCCTTTAAGGAAAAGAGACGCCTGCCATCAGTCAGCCATAAACAGTGTTCTCATCACCAGATGTTCGCCTTGAGCACCTTGTCATCAAAACTTGTGTTCTTAAATCATAGAATGGTTTGTCTTGGAAGGGATCTTAAAGACCATCCGGTCCCAACCCCCTGTTCTGGGCAGGAACACCTCCCACTAGCCCAGATTGCTCAAAGCCCCATCCAACCTGGCCTTAGAATCTTGAAAACTTATTTAACAAGATGCTTGCTGAAAGCTGAGGGTCAAGCTTTCACACAGCAAAACCTACCTCGGCCCAGTCACTTTGCAAACAGGATATTGTTTTACTGTATACGAAAAAGCCCAGAGCTGGGACAAACAAGCTGACTGTACATAATGGACATTGTTAGGTGTCTGAATAGGGCACTGGCTCAAAGGAAAGTTTGGCTCCACAGTGCAGGTCTCCAGCTCCAAATACCCAGCAGAAAGCATCCCTCTGCACTCATGCCCCACACATTCAGCACAGCTGGATCTTTTTGTGTTTCTCACTGTCTATTTCCTCCTGAATTTCCCTAGTTTCCTTCCATTGGAATTATGAGCTTTTGTTCTTTCTCTGCCCTCTTCCTCCTACTATTTTGAAGCATGCAGATGGAGTCTATGAGTAGGGAAGCAAGCAGAGCTGCAGCATGTTAGAAAAACAACTTTCTCAGCTTACTCATAGTAAAATTAGGATAAATGAGCTCTAGCGTTGTATGGAAGTCCTGATCCCTGATGCAAAAGATAGGACCCTGCCAAACTGCAGCTACAACCACACAGGAATTTGTCTCCATCAAATATTAAGGTGTTAAAATAGGGCCTTCTATGAAATTAATTTAATCCCTGTATTTGCTAAATTGTTCAAAACTTGGTGGGGTTTTCCACCAGGACTCCTTTCATCCATCATGATGGAATATTCTTCTTCCCGTGGACAGGTCTTAAGGAGCACAGCAGCCTGTGCAGCAGAGCTATCACAACTTTGAACTGGGCTTAATTGAGACACCCTGAGCAAGTGGTCTGAGCATCCCTACAGTCTTTCAGTATAGAAGGAAGGTATTTGCACACTGACAGTCTGAGTTTGGGTAGGATGCTGATAAGTTTCTCCTTTGGATTTGTCCAAGTCACATATTATCACAACATATAATTTTTAAGAGACACCCACTATGAAAAACAAGTCCAGAGGCTGGGGTCACTGACGTACAGCTCCAGGCACATGCAGTGGCACTGGGGAAGGACAAGCTGAGAGGGGTACTCATCCCAGAAGTGGAGGGTTAGAAAACAGCATTAGAGACAGAGCCAGGGCAAAGCTACACACACCTACAGGAGTTGTCTCCCTGTTGTTGGCCTTGCTTTGCTACAGATTTCACAACTAGAAGTGCTTGTCCAAGACAACCTGGGATCTTTGGGCTGCCCTGGGACCAGGATAGGTCATGCTCCAACACAGCAGTACTCATCATTCTCCATTGCACCGGCACAGAGAAGCTTCGTGCAGTGGGCAAGTTTTCTACCCCCTTTCCTTCCAAATATTTAAAGACAACCTGCATGTGTTACAACCAGCATCAGGACTTCTGCAGCACTTGAGACTACCTGAGCTGTCAGCTTGTTCAGTGATAATAATCACCTGTCAAAAATGCAAATCAGACTGGAGAAGAAATAAGGGTTAAGAGGAAGAAATATGAGTAAGTACCTGGTGCTGTAGCCAAGGCAATCAGGAGACTGAATTCAGCTGCTTTGGCAAGTACCTTTTAATGCAATGTGTTCCTCCTCCAGTGCAGGAGTCCTAAGGTGATTCCACAATAGCCTTCTGCCTGTGGCTTTAAATTTGCTAATAAATAGCCTATGCACTCATGCACACCATGGATGTGGGGGAGGGTGAGAAGAGAAAGATTTCAGATTACAACAAGAACATAGTTTGTCACTTGCTTTAGATGGTGTGAGAGGCAGTTTCCAGGCTCTTGGGCTTGGGAAGAATATTTTCTGTTCCATTCCCAATGTCCTTGGCTGCCTTCTGCCCAAACCTGTTTTAAATCCATTAATGAAACTAGGCTGAGTCCACATAACTTCTTAATTGCCTGGTGGAAAAAGGGCACTTGAGTATATTTCCGGGAATGACAGACACCCACAGTTCCCACCACTGCATGTGAAGCATAGCTCTCTGGCCAGCTCCCTCCTCAAAATCCACTGTCTCTCTGGAATATCACCCCGAGCTGTCACTGACTGCTTTATGGCAAACACAGGGACTTGATGAGATTCACTTTGCTTTTTATAGCAGCACCTCACTACTGGCCTCACTACTCACCTCACTTTCCCATCCAGTTTCACACCCATTAGTGACACCATGTGGATTACATCTGCTCTGAGATCACAAACGGATCTGCTCCAAGTAGCAAGGATGGTGGGAATGATAAGGAAGGCTTTTTATTCCTGTATTGCCCCATGCCTGCCCTAAAGAGACCCGCTCAGCATCATGTGCATACTCCCCCTCCTCAAGAGAGGAAGCACAGAAGAGCAGCCAAGGTCATAGAATCATGGAATGGTTTGGGTTGGAAAACCATCCACAGCCCCACCCCCTGCCTTGGGCAGAGACACCTCCCACCAGAGCAGGTTGCTCAAAGCCCCATCCAAACTGGCCTTGAACCCCTCCAGGGATGAGGCAGCCACAGCTTCTCTGGGCAACCTGGGCCAGGGTCTCGCCATCCTCACACCAAAGAATTTCTTCCTGAGATCTCATCTCAATCTCCCTTCTTTCAGTTTGAAGCCATCTTCAGTTTGCAGGAGCTGAAATCCTTTAAGGATATGGACCACTGTTAGTAGCAACATGAGCTGTACCCTAGGACAGGACCTTTCTCCAGAGATCTGGAGAAGAGATGTTAAATGTTTCTTAGAATTATTCCAGCATATGAAAAGAAGCCCCCCTGTCCCAGAGCGTTAAGGCACTAGTAAACTACATTCTTTAAAAAACTAAGTTAAAAGACACAGCAACAGCTAATAAAATGTGCACCAGTGCCTGTAAGGCAGCAGTACTTTTTGGCAGAAGTATTTCAGGGCTAACCTTCCATTCCACTACCAGCAGCAGCCGAAATGGGAAGGATCGCTGAGTCAGCTTTTGCTTTGGGCTTCACAATGTGCTCTATGTTTTTCAGCAGGCTATAATCTACCAAGGAAAGCTGAAGTCAGGGGGAAGATGGTCAACATAAGAGCTTTGAAGAAACGTGGAAAATAAATATATGAAATTCAAGCCTCTGTTTAATTAAAGAGCTGAAGAAAACGATAGCACAGTGTCACAGGTCTAAGTGAGCTATGACTGTCGAGACCACGGGCACTAGCAGTTGCACACACTGACTGCAGTGTTGCTCTGATGGGACATGACATACTTTTTCTTGCAACTCTATGCAAGAAATGATGACGTTTTCCCACTAATCACCTTAATACACATGCACATGGAGCAGTTCTGGGAACAGGAGGTACTACAATTCATCTGTTGTCCAAAGGTCGAGTTTAATCCAGGACCTTGTCTCGAGCACTGCCCAAGCGCACGCACATAGGGAAAGATGAAAGTTCAAGTGTAAAATGATCCTTCCTCCGTGTACCTTCCCTGCCTCAGGAAAACAAGGTCATCTGGGAAAGATGAAAATCTTTAACCAAGACGGAAGTTCCTTCACGATTTAAACCCCATCCACCTCTTCCCTGCAGTTGGCTCCAGCGCTCAGCTGCTGCAGAGCTGGTTCAGCATGCAATGCTGGCAGCCGGGCTAGTGTCAGTGTACCGAAATAGCTCAGCAAAATGATCCAGCAAGCATGGATGAGAGAGGAACAGTGGGAACACAACAGCCAGCGGAGCCTTAGTCTGAAAGAAGCGTCATGAACAGGACCACTCTGCTAACCGTGCCTTTTGCAAGTAGCCAGGAAAAGCCTTTAAGTTTAAATAAAGGACTTGGCAGAGAAAAATCACTTCCCCTCATTTACTCTCTGCACACTGAGTGAAACTTCAGTTGAATTAAGAGAATGGGTTGTTGTCCCCCTGCTCCCAGCCTCTCAGCGTGATTTGCTTTTTTAAATGAAGATGGTTACCCAAAAGTTTTATAAACTTGTTTTTTCTTTATCAACTAAACATGCTAAAGTGCCCAAACTCTCCAGAGCAGTGTGTGTAACTACTGTGCATGCTAACTTGTGACAACATGCTCTGATGCATCAGATGCAGAGGGTTCCCTGGCTCAGGACAAAAGTTGGGTCTTCTCCTGTACAGCTTTACCGTGCCCAGATGAGTCCCAGCTGTGATGTTCTCTGCCACCCTCAGCCAAAACCACCTCTCTATTGTGAACATTTTTTTCCCAGCATGAGCTACACCCTGCACTGCAACAGCCGGTAACAATTAAATAACTAGTGATGTTTTAGACTGTGCTTATTACAACCAGTTAATGTAAGAGTCAGTGTTGAAATGAAGAGGATCCCCTACCCTCAGCTCCCCATCTTCACAGCAGCAGGGGAAGAAGGGGGGCTGTGATGCCCAGACAAGACTCCAAACCTCTCCTTGCTGGCTCACGTGCCTCAACAGGCACGGCACAGCCCAGCAAATCCCAGCCAGAGAGAGCTGATTAGCCCAGGCACAGCGAGGCACAAAGCCAGCTTGGATTTGGAAGCGGCACGGCTCAGCCTGCACAAAGCTACGCTTTCGCTAGTAAAGCCCTCCAAGAACTGGCAGGTACACTCCACATGGAGCCAGCTCAGGGGTCCATGGGCCCCTGGTACAGTTTGTTCACAAGCCACGTGATGGCTCCCTTGCTGGGGAAGGGGCAACTGCTCACGCAAGAAACCCGGCGTGTTCTGACTGCATATTAACTCTGCGTGCAGCTCCGGGTCCTAAAAGGACTGGGGGGATGAGAACAACACTGAAAGTTACTTCAAAAAGTTTCTCAGCCTTTATAATGCCTTCTGGATGACTGTTCAACTTGATTAGCTGAGAAAGAACCGCATAGCAGAACTCTCTGGTACTCTCTGAACTGAGGCTCTGGAGATGATGATGACGACCTACCACATCCAACTCACCATGGTTCCAGCATTTCCACCGACCAGGGGCTTCACCTCTTCCTCCACAGCCATCAATCCATAGGCGCCTGGGGCTCTGGGCAGCCGCTTTCTTTTCAGTTACATCACAAATCACAGGAAATAAAAAAACTGTCGGGGGCCTCTTTCTTAAGGCTCAGCCTGAAGCTTTCTTTTCCAGTTTTCAGCCCCACAAGTCTGTGGACCCAGGAGGACCCTGGCCATTATTTCTGCATCTGAAGCACGTTATCACTTTGCAAAGCCCTTTCTTTCGTTTAACACAACCCTGAATTCCCCACAGCATTTGGCACAATCTCTGAGTTAATGCTTCAAGGTTCCCGGACTGTCACAGCCACAGCCCTGTGATATTGGTATCAATATTTAAAACCTCTTCCTCCAATGCAATCTGCGCTTCCAGGATTATCACAAACGGTAAATAAAATACACGCACGTACGCTCAGCTCAAGGTGCACAGAGGAAAACAGTTTCACTCGTGCATCAGCCAGACAGCTGACATCCATCCTGACATTTATCTCCATGTATGAGGAGGAAAGATGAATCACTCCCAGCTATAAACTGGAGTTTGCCCTTGGTCAAGCCAGTAAGTGTAATAAATCAGCTACTGTGCATCCTGAAATGCAGAGACAGGTACCCAGAGAGAACTGGAGAGCCAGAGGGGCAGCAGCAGGCTGAGTTAAACAGGCAGAAACACAACCGTGTCCCAGTGACATCTAAATAAACCCCACAAGAGCTGAGCTCAAGCCATCTGCTGCATCCTGGGAAGTCGAGGCGTATTTGTAACCCTTTCAAACAATTTGTTCAACAATTAGCTGCCACAGTTAAGTCACCTCAAAGAAAGGAAAGGATTCTTCATTTATTGAGGTCTTCAACTCAAGATTAGCTAAAATCCTTTAGCAAGAAGGCTCAACAAAGGCCACTGGTGTGGCTGGGGAGAGGCGTGCCATGCAGGAGTTTAGCCCAGATGAACTCCTAAGGGGCCTTGGGGCTTTTAGCTGAAAGTGCTGAACTGAGGAGCTGTTTTGCAGGCCTGCTACACTGGGCATGCCCAGTTTAGATGGGGTTTGTTGGCTTGGCTTTTTTTGTTTGTTTTATTAAAAAACCTCTTTCCAGGTCCAACCAGACTTTCCAGATAAAAGCAGCAGTGTTTAACCCAGCAGACACAGAAAGCAAGTGCTACAAGAAAGGCCATCCAGAGGCTCAGATCTGGGAAACCTCATCTTCCAGGGTAAGCTCAGGGAAGCCAACCTGCTGGTGCCTTCACTTCTCCATTTAACCATCAGGATGAAGGCACTACCAACATCACAGCAAAGAGCATCTCTTGAGGGGAACACAAACGGGATCAATGGCTGATATCCAGCTACTCCCTTTGCCATCCTGTCCTACACATCAGGCAAAGCAGCAGCTCTGGCACAAAGATGAGCACATGCAGGGAATGTGCCAATTTCTGCCTGGGTTTTAAGCCCAGGGCACCACACTGAAGGTTTTCCACAACCTGTGGCAGAGCCTGCATGGATTTATATTCCCAAACCTGTCAAAGCGATCTCATTCCCTCTGAAAGGACAAGTGTGGCCAGAAATACCACAGCCAAAGGCAACACTCGTTTATTTGTTCACAGGTGTCTGTGGTGCCAATACTGTCCCTCTCAGGCTATCCCAGACCTGACACTGAATCCCACACCTGATAAAGAAGCCTTCAGCAGCTTCAAGGACAAGGCAGCACAAATACCCACTCAACTGGCACGACATGAACACGGCAGGTTGTGGAGCAGGAAGGTATCAATGCTGGCCAGAGTCCCTGTGCCACACATTGACAGGAAAGCACTCCTTGTAATAGCAGTGCTACCTCCTTCCCATCAAGCTCACCTCGTCCTAAAGGAAGGAGGCAGAAGGCAATTTTTTTCCCCAGGAGACATTTGTTTGCAACAAAGGAAATCAGAGACAGTCAGCTCTGCAGCATCCCTCCACAGCTATGACCAACAGCCTCTTACTAATACTCACCAACACTTTTACTCCCACAGGCTTTAAAGAAAAGTTAGTATGAAAAACTCTGCCCATTTGTCTGAGTGTGGATATTTTACCCCCATAAAAGATTCAAACCCTGCCCTGCAATCACAGCACTGACCAGGGGAAAGCTGCTCAGCATCTTGACTGTCCTGTAGGACAGGACTAGTAAAGCTGATCTACTACTCCTTCAAAGGTTTAAGGGTCCTTGTTAAATGCAATGGCCATAAAAGCACGAGCTATACCGTACAGTCTTCAGAGTCAGCCCAAAGCACATGACCTGTTTTGTACCCATCTGTTTGCAGAGGCCTGCAATTCTCTAAAAGCGGTTTTGTTTCCAAAACAAATGCTACACACTCTTTGACTTGGGAAAGGAGAAACACTGCCCCCCCTCACCCCTCCCTCCAATGCAAACAGCCAAACAGCGCTGGCAAGGGAGTGCACGCGTGTGAGCGGGAAGGGAAACGGAGAGCCCTTCCAGCTTTCCACAGGGTTATTGCAAACAGCAGGGAGGGAGAAGGGATTTTACACACCAGGAAAAATACTGTGATGGTGCTTGTCCTTAAAGTGAACAGTGCACAACAGCAGGCCCTGGGCTGCATTGTTTGGCACTTCTCTAATGCAAAACGTGCATTACTGGTGAGGAGGAGATCCCATTAGCAGAGTGTATACCACAGGAACCACTCCTGCGTGCAAGAGCTCAGCATGCCGGGTGCTGCACAAACCACCGTTCAAACACCTTCATGGTTTTCTGGCCTTTGCTATGCATCCTCCAGAGCCTACGGCAAAGCCAAGGACATCCCTGCATACCAGTCTCCAGAGAGTTACAGATATCGTATGTACCAGCTGCTTCCTCAGCCGCCCTGCAATGGGAAATCGGCAGGTTGCCGATGAAGAGGCAGGCGTGCTGCATACCAGCCATCGTGCAAGGGAAGAGCACAACCCCACTGCAAAATTACTTTCAAGCTCTTTCCCAAGAAAGTTTAATAATCGCATCTTTCACGCGCTTACACCTCTGCTGGGGTTTTTTTTTGCAGAGCTCCCTAGCGTGAGCCATACTGGCAGGGATGGGGCTCCAGCCTGGGGAAGGCTAGTGGGGAAGGGGGGTAGGGGGAGATGAAGCCTTCGGCTGAATTCCCACCGGCTTTGCATTATGAAAGCCATGAGCTGCAATCAGCCAGCCTTTGCGGGTTCACTTTAACCCCCTCCTTGCCGCCAAGCGAGCATCTCAACCCACCTCCTAACCGCACACTGGCAAGCACCTCAAAAACAGTCACTTGCTTTCTCTCGGTGGGTATTTTCCAAAAGGTGTTTGCACTCGTGGGTGCTGCGACTCATCCTGCTGCTCTCAAGCCAGCAGCTTAAAAGGAAAAAAAAATATATAAAAAATTAAAAAAAAAAATGTGCTACAATGCAACGCTGCACATGCTCAGGACTTGTTACTTCAAGAAATGCCATCATTGTTCTCAAAGCAGGCAGCCGGGCGATGAACAGGCGTCTGTGTTGTCCACTGGCTGCCTGGAGCCAGTTTATAGCAACAGCACTGAAGTACAAGTTCCTGAAAGAATATGAGAAGCTATAGCACAAGGTTGCATCAAACTCCCATATCCATGATTATTTGCTGATAATCGATAGTGGATGTGATGAGAACAGAGAAGAGAGGTCAGAAAATGCATCTTCCCCTGAGATACTCCAAAAAAAAAAAAAAAAAAAAAAAAAACGCTGTCCCCAAAAAAAAAAAAAAAAAAAAAAAAAAGTGCTGTCTCCAACAGAAACTTCAAATAAATCACTTCCTTCCACTCCCTGCCTCAGCGGGTATGAGAGCATCTCACACACGTCCTTGCACGCCCAGAGGGACGTCTGTGGGGCTGCTGCCAATGCAACACCAGTTATCTGCCTCCACAGAGGGTCCCTGGGCACAGTAACTGCCCCAAGGACCCTGCTTGTGCTGAAAAGTGCAATGGCAAGGGCTGCGGGGCAAAGCTGACTGGGCAGCGACCCAACACTTCAGGAAGGCTTTGAAACTCCTTGGATAGGGACATAAAAGTAGTCCACAGCTTGGCAGCCTGGATTAGAGCACCCTGGAGAGCTTGAGACAGTCTGGAGCTTGTTTAAGGTGCCCTTTCAGTTCAGCCCATGCACTAGTTCACTTGAAGCTCAGACTTTCAGGCAGGAATAAGTAAAGGGAATTCAAGAAGTGGGGGGCTCTAAAGTGAATCCCAGCCATGCTAACCATTCACGGCCAGAAACAAGCAGAGGGAAATCCCCACGGCTGGGGCAGATTCTTGCTCAGCCTCTCTGGGGCTTTATCTGGAAATGAACAAAAGAGCAGTTGCAGAGACTGCTGCCATCCAAAGAGCCTGGAGCTCTGGGGAGAGACCACATGCCCTTCTAGAGCTGAGTCACACCAACACCTCCTTTAAGACAGAAAATGAGAAAGCCAGCATTTCAGTTGGTAACTAACCCTAATTGCTTGACTCCACATCTTGATATCAAGCCAGCCAGCCTGGGCATGCTGGTTTCTGGAGCCTAGCTCTGCACGAGGGCTGACAACCTAGCACACAGATCAAACTTTTGGCTAACAAATATGATGGAAATACTGGTGTGCTGATTTTTTCCATGAATGAGGCTACCGGTATGTCCTTTTCCATGAATGAAGCCACTAGTATGAAAAGCCTGGGGCAATAAAGCTGCCTGAAAGCAGGCAGCACTGCCACTCCAGCCTCACTTAGCTGGTTCATATTTTATGGAGAATGATTCAGCCGAGCTTGTTCCTTGACGTGAGAAAAAGGGAGGAACGCGAGTGTGGGAAAGCAAGACGATGTAACACAAGCATCTACTCTGGGGGAGACACTCAAGGGACACTGCAGCTCGCTGAATATGCAAGGGGGCACTATAAAAGCAAAGAGAGGAGTGGAAACAATGTTCTTGGTAGACACACCCCCAAGCCATGGCACAGCTGGGAAGAGGAGCTTTTAGCATCCACCTCCAATCCCAGGCTTTAACTGTAAAAAAACCTAAAAAAAAACCCAACAACCAACAAAAAAAAAACAACCAATGCTGCCCCTGCTCAACCTCTCACTCCAACCAGATCAAGTCCAACATGGGAAGATACCGGGGGTTCCCTTCACAACCTTGCAAGGGGTCTGGGATAAAAATACAGCTGGCTTTGCTCCCCATTAGCAGTTAATTCCTCAATCATCTTCACAGAGGGAGAAAGAGAAATGCTCATGATCTAAGAGATGAAAGCAAATGAAAATAAGCCTCATAAAACCTGCACTGCCCTAAGGGAAAACTGCCCCACAACTTTCATAGGGGAATTATCAAAGGCCCCAGAGTGGTGGGGGGTTGTTTGTATTTTATAAGACAGATGCTTTAGAGAGTATAAGTCCTCAAATAGCTGAGATTCCATTCTGCTGAACCTCCAAGGAGACCAGAAAAAGAAACAGCTGATCCCAGTTAGTCCAGCCTGGGGATCCAGCTTAGCCACATCAAGACAGAGGGCTGAAGCGAGGCACAGCCATATGAGCACTGATGAACTTCTTCCCAGTAAGATGCCGTTGCCCCAAGCAAAAGCCACCACACGCTCGCTAGCGTGGCCGCAGGAAAGAATGGAATGAACCTAAAAAATCTCATTCATTTCTATTGCAAAATAGAGGCTGGGGTATAGAAAACGTTGACTCATTTAGCCTGGGAACAAGAAAGGACTGCTCCTGAGAGACCAGTTTAAAAGGATGTTTGGTGCACAATTTGCTTTGAGTCTGGGAGAGTGGGTATGAAACTTCCCACCCCTGGAGCTCTCTTATCGGGAAAGCTCTTAACTTCAGCTCAGGAGCAAGAAGTGTTCAGAGAAAGGGCAAAGGTGCAAAATGGCAGAGCTCTCCCACCCAGTTAAGCCTCAGAGGCGAGTGCAGCCCTGGATGAGCCTGTCTGCATGCAGTGGTCAGGTCCCCAGCACAGAATCCCACAGGTTGGGGTCGTTAATGTCAGTCCACCTAGCAAACAAACCCAAGACACTAAAAAAAAAATTCACCCAGCCTCCTTACTGGATTGATTCAAGAAGTGGCTACACAGAAACCAGCAGACAGACACTAACAATGAATAATTAAAACAAAAATAAAAACAACAAAGGATCAAACCTGAAATTACTCACTTGGAACAGCTACCACCACGTTTAGTCTTTCACAACCAAGGAGTATGACTAGGAAATAAGTAAAACCAGCTCTAGGGCATACAGATATTGCCCCTGGCTGGTTCATCTCATGCACAGAAAAATATGTCATGTACTACTCGCACCCAGACACTTGGCAATGGTGCAAGGGGCTGGATCTCTCCATCTGGGAGAACAGCACTCTCTGGAGCACAGCAAGGGAAGCACAGGAGAAAGCTGAGAAGCTCGGAAATCACTAGCAAGAGCAGAGCTATTCAATTGCTTAAGTGACTCCTGAAAAAACCCAACCACCTCTAGTTCCCCCAAAGGTCTTGATTACTTGATTTGCATCCTCATTCAACCCACACGATTAAAATGTGCAAGAGCTTTAGCTAAATAACCACTTGCTGAGCTAAAACTGGACTGTAAATTCCTGTCTTCTGAAGGAAAAAAGCCCACGGGATTGCTGTGAAGTGAAATTGCTCCCTGAAGGCATCTGATTACCGCAACATTTCCTCTAGATCATCTGAGGCTTAAAGAAACGGAGAGCCTGTGCTTGTCTCACCAGGGTCCACTTAAGATCAAGTGACCAAGTTTGGTAATGACAGCAAAGGGATCCAGTCAGCTCCAGCCAACTCCTCAGAAAGAGCACCTTTTGCGAGAAAAAGCTTTGGATGCAAAGCAGCTCCCAGCCTTGAGGGGAAGGTTAGCTCAGAAATCACAGTAACAGCCCCAGGAGGCTGCACACAGTCTTGAGGCTCTCCCACCAAGACTGCCACCATTCCTCCTCCTGACATTGAAGGTCAGAGAGAAGCCACAGACAGATGTCTTCCTGTTGGAGTCCCTCTAATCCAACTCTGGCCTGTAGAGAGGAAAATGACTTCTAAAAACGAAGCCCTGAGGCTTTTCACACAACATAATGGTCAGTCCACATGAACTGCTGTGCTGTAGACCAAGGGAGGAAAGCACTCATGATGAACAGTCTAGAGCTGATCTTCATTTCTGTATTTAGGGCATGTATGTGTCTCTGGGTCAGAGCTTTCTTGCAGTGCCTCATCCTGTTGGGTCTCGCACTGGGGTCCAAACCCTCAAGGGGCCAAACTTAGCCCCAGGGCTGGCAAGCGCTGCATCTCCCGAGCTCCACGGGAGTGGTGCCTGGTTGCTTCAAAGGCTGATTTTATCCTGTGTTTATACCAGCCTACCAGGCATGAAAAGGCCCAGGAGGTCACACATCCACTGCTGTAATTTCAGGCAGGATCAAACAGAAAAGCAACAGCTGGGCTGAGTGAGCAAGTCCAGGTTTAATTACAAACGGTTTTGGTAATAAGCAAAGGCAAGAACAAAGCCAGTGAAAAACCTCCCTTTTTCTTCCTGGCTCCTGTTCAGGCCGTGCAGAAACAGCTGCCTGGAGGAGAATCTCAAATAAGATCCACCAACAAATTGGGGTTTTTTTTGTTTTCAGGACTGCTATAGAAGCACTTTGACAAGGAGCAAGGACCAATGGGCAGACGGCAGACGCTCATGTTGGGGAACATGGGTCTGTGCAGTATTTCCCAGCCCGTACCTCAACACCCCCCGCTGTGTTTCCAGTCACACGTGCACCAGGACATACACACAGTAATTCTGCCGTAAGCTACGTGAGGATTTCATTTGCTTTAACACCCTCTGAATATGAAATGGTGTTGCAAAATAGGATTACTAGTGCAGAGGATGAGGGACCCGGCTCATGGGTCCAGCCTGGCCTGAGGAGAGGGCAGAGAGCAGCTCTTGGATCTCCAGGGATGCCCCCAGAACTGGCTGACCCCTCCATCAGGTCACATACTTACAGCCAGGAGCTGCTCTCGCTGCCCTCAGAAGACCTAGGAGCGTGGTGCTAAGGTCGGGAATCAGGCCCTAAAACACACAGAAAGGTGAAAAGGCACAGGGAGATGGGTGGAAGGGTTTGTTTTTGAATACTGGAGACCTTCCATCTGTTTTTTGTGACAGCAAATTAGAAGGGATCAGCGCCCTTGTCACATCTGAGATCTGACAGCATCAGTGAGAGGTTAACATAACCTAAGAGTGTTACGGAAACACTACTGGAAGAGAGAACCAACCTCAAACCCCTGCAACAAACCAGTACCCAGTGCTGACAGCCTGCTACCTAGCTGGGTGTCACAACGGGACACAGTGGGAATAATGGGAAAGCTGGGAAACCACCCCATCCCTGGGAACCGAGGGCTTCTGACCTTTCTAGCAAGCCCTGCTGAGAGAACTGGGTGGGTTGTTTTGTACTCCTGGCTTTAATTACAGCCGAGTGTTTAAGTTATTCTCCTCCAACCACCCCCATGTCCCTCACAAGCATAAATCTAGCTTTTTATAGCACATCCGGTAGGGATGTTAAACACATTCAGGAAATGCACTTTCAGCCCCAAACATCCCTTCTCCTGGACCAGTTTGGTTGCAAGGGTTTGTAACATGGAGATATGGAACCGGATGTTTGGTTTTGTGGCTGCTGCTTTCCTGGATTACTTCTGTCTGTTTAGAGAAGGGAAATTAAATAAATGTAGGGTAGGCTGGCTGCAGTCAGAAATAATGTGAGCTGCTTGCAAGGTGAAGACAGAAAAGCCAGATGGAGAGGCCACTCTTAGCTGCTCAAATTCCCTACACACAGGGCAAGGGGGTTGGGTTTTTTAAAATTTAAAAAAATTTTTTTTAAATAGATGACAAAGCTCCCGGGGGCTGACAAGGGTTCACAGCATAGTGGGTGTCCACATCTAGGATCACAAATTGCACTTTTTTTTGTGTCTTCCAGTGATACTGACCCAGACTAGGCCTCTCCCCTTACATACAAGAGAGAAATGCACCCTCTCCCCCAAAACTTCTATTTTAAGCAGCTAAAGGGCACCAGCAAAAGAACTGCCAGGCTTCATTGGTTCCCAGGTGCTGCTCTGACACGTCACCAAGGTTTGTGGCTCTTTGCTCCAGGGCAGCAAGGCTTGGACAATAGCTTGGCTCCAAGTCTAAAACCTGACCTTCCTTAACTTTTTTAACATAAGGGACTTGCTTCTGGCTTTAAGAAACACTGCAAGGCAATTTTCTCACTTGAAAATACCCTGGGCTGACTTCCCAGGATGCCCTCCTAAGCGCAAATGGCAATCTCGGAGATCAGTATCAGACACTATCCCAAGGCAGAAGACGCCCTGGAGCACTCACAGAGCAGGGGGCACACACACACTGGCCAGGCTGCCCCAGACAGTCTCCTGCTAAACTTGATTAAAACACTGCTGCGTAGTATCACTGCCCAAACCCAGGATATTCTGCAGCAGGTTGTGAAAGGGAAGGCATGTGGGGCTGCACCGCATCAGGGTCTGCTGCTCTGAAGGAATGCAAAACATACAAGCCCAGGGTACCTTTTTCCCACTGCCAGGGCACCTATTTTTCTGGGTAAGCAACTGTCAGTAGGACATTGCACATCAGCAAGGAATGACCTAATTAAGCTGCTTCCAAAATAATTGCACTGGAGGAAAGTTAAAGGAGGCTTTGAACTCATTATTTTTTACATTGATTTTTATTCCATTTTATTCCATTTGATGTGGATTCTTCAAGTATCTGCAGCGTTAACTCAAACTGGGCTGTGGCTCTTTCTCTTGAAGGAGCAAAGCTCCAGCACAGGCAGCCACGTACCTTGGCAATGACTAGGGTCACTGGTCATCCATATCCTCCTCTGGGCCAGTAGACAGAGGAGGAAACATGGATCCCAGCAGAGCAGGAAGGTGAGCAGCCCATGAGGCTCTCCCAGTGAGCCACCAAATCTATCTGCATTCAGAGCAGCAGGATGTTTGCTGGGGGAACTGGAAGGCAGGTTTGAAGACACAAGACTACAATGAGGAGCTGCCCTAACTTCAGCTACCACCTGAACCACCTCTGTGGCTGCCCAAGTTGAAGATAAGATGCCAGTCCATCTCAAGGCAATTTTTTTCAGCACAAAAACCCACAGACAACACTTGGGTTACAATTAATGAGCTCTGCAAGGATGAACCCTCATGTGGTGTGAACAACAAGACTACACTCATCTATACATTCATTCATCGCAGGCAAAGGCAGCTGTCCAGAGTCACACACACACACACATGCTGTGCTTTCACTACCCCAATCAAACTACAAGCCATGCGACGCTTCGCTGGGAAAATGAGTGACAATTCATCTGCAGCAACTGAATAGCAGCCTATCTTGGGGAAAGGCAGCCTGCACTCTCTTCCCTGGAGAATCGCTCTTCAAGAGGATGGGAAGGACAATGTATCAATTTTGATGGGTCTTGTTTCTGTGTGACCAAATTGTAGGCAGCTTATGTCTTTCAAATATAAATGCAAATCACTGACTTAAATGAAAATCATTGTTGGAACATAGAAGCATCTCCTCTGTCCCCGAGGAGTGGGTGACCTCCCGAGCTCCCCAGGAGCAACTGAGTGGTACATCAGATGCACATGGGTCCCAACCTCTTTGTATCTTTGACAAGCATTATGATAATCTCAGAATTAGGTCTTACAGCTTGAACAGAAAGTGACAAATCCGCATTGAAATGATATTAGAGAACAACAAAGAGGCAAAAGCATCTCTCATTCAAATGGTCTCCCAAAGTTTATAAGACACCACAGCCAAGCCTGTCATGGCTTTTTATGGTCTAGAGAAGCACCTTTCAAAGGGACAGTGGGCAATCTCAGGCATGTTCCTTGGCAGCCTGCAGTTTCAGCAGGCTGCCCGAGACATTCAAAACACTATTTCCTCACTAGGATGAATGATTTACGAGGATTGAGAAATTCAAGCCTCAACATACAAAGTGAGTCACTGGGACTCATGTGTTACTTCGCCCACTTCCGCCCCCCCCAGATTATCACACCTGCCAGGCCTAGTCTTGCTCCCACTGAAATCCTGCAGAAAATACTCATTATCTTAAATACCACAGAGCCTACAAAGGCTTGAGCACTATCTTTCTCACTAAGGGTCTATACCTGGGTAGAGAAAGCACATACTCACCCAGAGACTGTTGGAAAAGCAGCTGGAGCTGCTGACTGCCGTTTCTCTTGCTGTTTCAGAAAAGATTTAGCTTCTTTTGAGGTGGAGTCCACTTCTTTAGTTACTCTGTTGGGGGGAAAAGATAAACCGGAGGGTAAGGAAGAGCCAGCCATACTCACAACAGCAAAACCAAAGATCCAGCAAGGGAACAGAGAAAACAGGAGTCCCCACACCACCTGCACAGAGATCACCTCCATCAGCTGCAAGCTAAAGAATGTACATCTTGTTTGCAGTTCATTGCAGTGATGAACCTTTATATTCATGGCAGAAAAAAGGAAAAGAGTAGCTAATTAGAGCTGGGGAAAGAGGGCATTTTTGTTTCCCCTTGAAACTAACAGGAATGCTTATTCATTCAAACAGGCCTGTCTCACTAGCAGATACTGAATGCTCTGCTCAGGTCACTGGGGGCAATTCCAGGCTCTTAATTGGGCTCTTGATTTCCTCATTTGTTGGTCAGTGAGGCAGCTCTTCTGCCACCCACGTCTCACAGCCCATGGCACAAGAGCTTGGCAACATCTGCACCCAAACCAGAGCACAGAAACTGGCTCTGGGGACAGGAAACGGGAGGGAAAGCTCTGACAAGGCAGAACGCAGAAATTTCCTCTCATTTTCATGTTAATTTTTGTTTGAGACCCCAAGGGTGCAAAATACTGAATTTCAAAAAAATAAGTCAATATGGCACCTAGAGCTGGGCATGAATTACAAACACGAGAAAGAATGTCTAGAAAACCACTCAATAATTAATTGTTAGAAAACCCCAGCTACTTTAACCCCCTCATTTACAATGACCTGCCTCCAGTAACATGCTTTTCACGCCCTCAGGAGCTCTTAATGAGGTTGCCCTCGTTTGCCAAGTTAACAATTTTGCTTGGAGCACAAGCCTGTGAGCAACTTTGGGGCCCTGCATCTGCTGCCAGTAAGGGAGGCAGGCTTGTCCCTGGTCTAGAGCATACACCGATGAGAGGCTGAAAGCCTTGTCGCTCTCAGTTACAACTCAGGCTGATCACTGTTTGACTCCTACCCACCAATTTCCATGTAGAAACCAGCCAGTGGACATAGAGAAACCCAAGGACCCGCAAACCCAGCTGGGTTGGCAGTGAGGAAAGCACTATGGAGTTATTTGTTGAGCCTGGAGGCACTGATGCCCTGAAACCCACCCTGCACTCTAATAGAGCGCACACGTCCTCGGCCTGAGAGTGAATCAGTGTCTGAAGAAGCCGTTGTTCTTCCTCCCTCACCACAGACTGCAAACGTGGTAAAAAAGGCATGTTCAGAAATAAGAATAAATTGTTGTGCTGTACACCTCCTTCTCAGCCTTGTACTGCCAGTGCAGAAGGAGATTAACCCCATTTCCCCCCCTGCATTGTCACATGCCTTTCAAACTGGTGGCAGTCATGTGGATACAGACAAATCCCACGTTATGAATATTTAAAAGTGTTTGCTGATCAGATTGGTGAGGGGTGGGGTAGGAAAAGCAGTTCAGGAATGAACAAAAGCCTCACTACAGCATCGCTATAATTTAGGACACCCCAAACACTCCAACCAGTCACAGCCCTCAGAAAGGTCGGTCACATCCGGCAGCAGCGATACCCCAAAGGTTACTCTGTGTCCATTAATTTCCTTTGGGAGAATAAACTCTGCCTTCATGCAGAACTCCCCACAGAGTCCCCCCAGCCACCAGTGCTGGGTTTGGATTAACGCAATCATGCAGTCTATTTATTTTTAAGTGCAGCAGCCACCCTTCCCCTGCCCAGCTGGGGAGCAGCACTGTTCTCATGCACTCCACAGTGCTGGCCCCCGGCACGGTCCCCCTCCTCTTTGTCACCCCCCCTGCACTCTCCTGCCATCAGGGTCCACCCCTGGCATGCAGGAAGCGTAGGAGCTGCCGTGAGAAACATCAGGCTGACCCCAAGCGCACAGGAATTTCAGAGGCGTAGCGTAGTAACCACATGGCCTGGAAAAGAACCTCTCTGTGCTAGTCTTGATGCAGCCACACATCCTGCTTCTGTGTTAGATCCCAGCACGTTTCTGGGACTTGAAGAGCACAGGGGCAAGAGAAGGCAGGGAAAGGAAGCCGAGGTCACAGAAAGCATGTCTTGGTGCTCTAAGAGCTGACAGCCCAGCTCAGCTCCCACAGCCTAACAGGACTCCAGCAATTAAATAGCTTACAGGATTTGGACACATGCGGTGGGAGCAGGTCCTCAAAGCCTGAGGCAGAGCTAGGATCTAAACACCAGGCCCCTTGGTCTCAACCTCAGGACTACCTTGAGTCTTCTCCAAGCCAGAGACAGAACCAGCTGATGTCCACCCCACCAGTTGAGGTAAAGGCATGGAGCCAAGATACACACAAAAAACGGCTCCGTGGTCTTGCCAACCTGCAGTCTGCCAGAGAGAGCATGACGTTGGTTGGAGCAGCTCTACAAGACACACGGCTCTTGGAGAAGGAAGATGCTCACTGCAGAAAGGGTGAGAAAGGAGAAACCTCTACCTGCTGAGGCCCCTTAACGGAACATGCAGAGAAGGTCTGGCACAGCCCTTCAGTGGCAGACGATGCAGCAAAGAAATCACTTCACTACCCAGGGCCAAGAGATGGGTTGCTACTGAGGGGTTACTCAGGCTTCGATACTGGCATCCTCTGGGGCCAGACACAGAACAGAACACTGCTCAATTTTTTTACGGCCCCTTTGGCTTGTCAGCAGCTGCTCTAACATGTATTTCAAGTTGTCCGCTGTAGAAACTCAGTTGCCAAGCTGTGGGCAACCTGGTCCACCAAGCCTGCCCAGCTGGGAACAGAAGCAATGTGTCAGAAACGTAATTAAAAGTGACCTTTCAAGGTGATTCCACCACAAGACCCACTGATTGCCTCACAGAGTGAAACAAAAGCAGCTCTGAGGCTGGCTGCTGCTGGGCTGATGCCAGCAGCGACTCCTGCACCAGTCCAACAAGAATGACAAAAGGAAGAATATTAAAGGGCTTTAGAAGGTATTAATTCAGGTTATGCACATTTCAACCTTTCCCAGATCCCAGGCCAGGAAGGAAAAAAAAAAAAAATCCTCTGGTCTGCATTGTTATGGGAGACAATAACTCTCCATGTAAAAACCCAAACACTTCTTGTTCTCCATGGGGAGAAACGGGAGCCATTCATCCAGCTGGAAGAAATCACAGTCATTACTAAGGAAAATTACAAGACCTTTCACTTTTAAATACTTGATAACTAACTATTTGCCTGACTGTTTACTGGGATGCTATTCACACATTGTAATCCAGGAATAAACATGAAAATAAGTGTATTGTCAGCAGTAAAACAAGTAGCTAGTGTCTCGCCCACTTGCAGACCCTGTAATTCACACACAAAACCACTCGCTCTCATCACTTTCCTGTAAATATTTCATTATACTGCTATGCTATTAAATTGCTTAATAAGGATTTCAAAACACAGAAGAATTATTAACTTTTTGAGCTGTGCTGGAGCCTGGTAGCACAAACTATTCTACTGTACTAGGTACAACTGTGAAATAAAAAGGTCTTCTGTATTTAAAAGTTATTATAAGGAAAGCGCTAGAAACTAGATCACTAAGTGTCTCTAATACTCACAGGTGTCCTCCTTAGGACCCTTCATCTCTGCTCCAAGCTCAAAGAGGTACCCATGCATTACCCACCACGGTTTGGTGCCCAGCTGCAAGTATGTCACTTCCACCTTCCACTGAAGAACTTCTCACTCTTCCCTTTACATTTACCCACTGAACTGCTATAACACGTGTGTGGAAGAGGCCCCAGTTACCTACACTGGCTACCAAACCACATGAAAACAACCCATGGGTTGTCTTAGAAGTTGTTCTACCAAGCACTTACAGTACTGATCTGTACTATTCCTAATTTAAGAGCAAGTGTTTGATCTTTTCCCAGCAGTCACCTCAGCCACATAAGCCGCTCAAAAGCAGGCTAAAACGAGCACCACATTCACACAGCTCTGGCTAATCTGCAGGGACTAAACCCAAATTTTCATGCTTTGGTTCAGTGTCAGAGTAAGACTCAACACATCGTTTTTCCTCCAACGTTCTGGTCTTTACACCAGGTACAGAGCAACTAGGTGGGAAGAGGAGGGTCCCGATCTATCACATCATCCCACTCCTGCTCCGACGGCACAGTGCAACACCCATAGCCCAGGATACACGTCAGTGCAAGGTTCAGGTGCCTCTACTCTGGCACAGCTGAATCCAGACCTGTTTGCCAGAAACAGAACTAGCATGAGGGAAGCCAAGGGTGCGGTGTCAGGGAAGTGCCCCGCTCAGCAGCAAGGTGCCCTGAGAGCCCTTACGGAGCTCATCAGCAGAGCCACGTCCTTGCAAGGAGGGGAAAAGGGTCTCAAAAGCAAGACAGGGGGAGCTGAGAAAGACAAACAGCCACACCAAGAAGGCTTGCAGGCTTCTGCCCAAAGCCTGCTGCGTAATAGCAACACTATGTACCCCAAGTGGAAAAACCTCTCCAATTTACCCCCAGGTGGCTCAACACAACTGCACTCTCCTAACCAAAAGGCATGCACATGCTGATATTTGGGTATAAGGGGCCTCAGAGCTGAGAAGACAGTTACAGTTAAGATCCCTTATCTCAGTGGCAGATGGCACAAAGGTACCATCTTCCCTGACCTCCATGCTGAGAAAGGGAGAGCAAGAGTGGAAGCTCTGGAAAAAGCCAGCTCTCAGTGACACACAGTCCTCACTTGGGAAACCTGCCCCAGTTTAGACCTCACGCAATTATAGAACTTTCCACACAATCTTAATGTTGTGTGCTCTGGGGAATCATAGACCAAGAGGTGGGGAAAATGAGGCTAATTATGTTTTCCAGTATTCCCCATCTGTGTCTAGCCTCATTAAGTAGTCCTCCAGCCTTCTGGAATGATCACTTGAGGAGCAAGCAGTACTCATCAACAGGGGTTTGTAAAAAAAGCTAATCCCTTCTGAGTCACGGTTAATATTTTGTCTGAATATTTTGGGGGGGCTCTCATGCTTGAGCTGTGCTGTTCTTAGCGCCTTCCCCAGAGAGATGCTTCAGCCTGCAAGATCTGAAGCCACAGGAGTGCACACATTCAGCACCTTCCAGTAGAGGATTAAGTCCTCAGACAAGTGACCCTCCAGGCCACAACTGCCTGCACACACTGGGTATGTATATATTTTCTGCTAGATTACCTGGTGTCAGGCAAACACAGCTAAAACTAACAGGTCCCCATCACTTTTCTAATTTCAAAAGCAAAACATTAGCTTCCTCCCTTTCAAAGAAAAACCAACATTCTCTAAACCAGGTGGGAGAAGCTGTTCCCTGGGAAACTAAATCTATTCCCTGAAGCAACACAGACAAGACCAGGCTGGAGTGACTGATAATTCCGTGGGCTGCCTCCCTGCATGGAAGCTGCTGGCTGGGTTTTACAAAGGAACAAATATGATCAGAGCTCTCCCAGAGCCAGGCGAGGGCCAAACTGCCTGCCTGGTGCTGCTCCTATCCAAGCAGTCTGGCCCAAGCTGCATCTCAAACCAATTCATCTAAAAACAAGCAGAGATGAGCAGTATTTTTACATCAATAATGCAGGAAAAAGTACTTTTTGACTTCCATGTCCTAACCTCATCAGCCTTGAAGGACATGACCGATTTTCCATCATCTCCTCTATGACAAAGGTTGTGACAGATGTAAAGAACGTATACGGACAGTGGTGCCACCTGAGATGCTGACCAAGCTGTCAGGTGCCTCCGGGGCTTCTGCTTGCTGCTTCCTGAAGAGGTGCTCCAAATCCAAAGGGAAGTAACACTCCAGTTATCAAGCTCCCACTGGGGCTTGCAAGAGGTAGAACACATCAAACATTGCTCTCTGGAGTCACTGACCCACAGCCAGAGCAGAAGGTGTCACCCTCCTGTGAAGTGCAGCTTTATCCACCCCAGTTTTAAGTTCTCTCCAAGCATGGGATCTCTGGTTGCTTCTTTGGATAACTATTCCCTTGGCCGGCCCAAAAACCCAACGTAAGGTTTGCATTTCTTTGAGGCATCCCACTGATTTTATTTGTACCTCCCAAAAGGAGTAACTTCAAATTATGCAACACATTTCTGAGTTGAGCAACCTGGTAACTGTGACTTGAACATAGGCCAAAAGCAAGACAGACCCCTGCAACCCCCAAACTCCTGCAAAGCCACGCAATAGTCTCGTTACAGGTCTCTTCTCCCACCAATGCAAGGAGTATTATAGGTCCCACAAGCCAAGGGTTCAAAATTCACTTACAGCTATGAACTCTGGCCATGGAGGTTGTGCAGAATAGAACAGGAGCCAACACACACTACAAAGGAAAAGCATCCCCACGGGGAAAAAGCCAGGCTGAGCTTGACTCGGTTTGCAATGTGTTAATGAGATAGTACGGCAGAGAACAGCTTTGCCTTCCCTTCAGGCTAACACAGAAACCCTTCTGCTTCAGAATCTCTTAGTTACAACAAAACCCCCACCATCTCTCAAGCTGCATGTTCCGGCAGGGGAAACCCCAGGCCCAAGGGCTGCGAAGCAAGCTCTGCCAGCATCTCACCAGCCAGCAAAAGCCCCTGCCTGAGCCTGGAGCTGTCAGGAATGAGGCAGCAGCTCGGAAGCAAGAGAAACAAGGCAAGCAGAAAAATGCTGGGATTTTTATCTGAAGTCCTTGCAATGAAGACAGGGATGAAAGACACCCTTACAAATAGCAAAAGAGCCCCTGGGAGACCTGGATAGGCCACTAAGCACCTTCTACTTCCAGATCTTTAAAAGTCAGGAAATTCTCTGAATGCCAGGTACAGAAACAATATCTCCTCCCTCACCTACTGGGGAAGGGTGGGATTTTTACTGAAGTATTCCCACACTAACTACACACAACACGGGCAGAAAACACTTGGAAGAACCTGAAAACGAGAGAATGCAGTCAGTCACCCAGTTCCCAAAGCTGATTCAGTGCCCAGACACCACAGGTTTGAAAGCCCTAGAAATGCTCAAGTTACTCTGGAGGACAAGCCATCAGTCTGAAGATGCTCTGAGGCTCCTCCCACCTTGGGAGATCCCAACTGAGCTGTAATGCTGTAACCATTCCATTGGTTACTAGCCAAAATGCACAAATGAAACCAGCTCACACCAATTCTTTCCTTAAAAGGATCAAGCCTTATCAGAAGCATAAGATGACTTCTGGGTGGACACCTGCTTGGTCACTTTGGGATTTTCAGAAATCTGGCAAAATAAAGGAAGCCCACACGAGTCAGCACGTCGGTGAATGCGGTAACGCCCTGGACAAAGCTGGCATTACCATGTGACGCTGTGCAAGTCACGGCCCCTCCACGCTTCAGCTTCCTGATCCAAGCAGAAGCCTCACCTGTGCATCTCCTGATGAAAATCCTGAACAGGAGCCGTTAGTTAAGCCATTCCCCTTCTCAAAGCACATTAAGCAGACCATAACATCATTTACTTTAGAAGCAAGTGCTCTGGCTTAGAGTTCTGGCTGGGTTTCTCACACTGTTTATGGAAGTTTTAATGTTTGCAGCTGCCTTTGAGGAAGGCAAATACCTAAGAAGTGAACCAGCACACAACATCGCTCCTGCTCACACTTAATGACCTCATCTCTGGGCCACCATCGTACCATTCGGCATTGTACAACATTAGGATTCCCCAAGGAAATTCTGACGCATCAGGAATGGATGCACACAGAAGAAAGGTTATCCAAACGTGCCCCCCAGGCTCTTTCATTCTCAGGCATCTTTTGAGAGGTAACATACTTTCACTTACTGGCTTGAAAAAAAAAATAAATTAAAAAAATCAATAGTTGTTTTTTAAATTGGAAAAAGCCAGTATAAACTGTGGATAAAAGAGGCACACTTTGACCTCTAGGAATAACAACAGCGCAAGGACAGGAACGGGCTGCTGCCTGCACTCCACTATGCCAAAATCAGCATTGTGTAGAAAAGCAATCAGCCACTTTTTAGGCTGCCACCTCTAAACAGCAGTCACATTGCTATAACATGTAATTCTCGGTTTGATTTGTCTTATGGTCCCCGGGCTCCTACCACTCAGATTAAATTACTGGAAAAACCTTAAAACCCAAGGTTTGTGCACTGTGCAAACCTCACTGAGGAAGTGGTATATCACTAGAAAGTTCTCTAGAACCCCTTAGCCAAGGAGCACTGAGGATCAAACTCTACGAACATTTAGCATTGCTGGTCATCAACATGAAACTAAAGTCCTCAGAGAGGCTGAACTTTGGAGCAGCTTTTCAAGGGGCTATGAAATTCATCTTACTTTTCCAAACACTTCCTTGCTATTGTAGTGAAAGCCATTGCAAAAATCACTCCAAAACAGGACAAGTGGTTTCCTCCTCTGCCCCTATTAGTTCAGTTCACTGTCTTCCATGCCTAATCTGAGCACACCCGTCTACCTCATGTGGTAGAAGCTGTGTATCACTTCCTATCCACCTGGAAAAAAGGCAGGGCATTCCAAATACAGAGCTTCAGGACATGGATTCTGATAATGTTTCCCTGCCTTCTCACCTGTATAAGCGATCCAACAAAGGCTTTTACAAAAAGGCACATATGGAACAGGTCACGCACAAATCAGGCTTGCACTGACATGCACAGCACATGAATAAAGACACACACAAACTGCTGATCTTTCTCCTGATTTGAAAAGCAACTGTCCTTCACTTAGCTTTGTGCAAAACCTCATCAGCACAAAACAAAGGACCAAGATTCACATCCAGCCAAAGCACGAGCACGCCGCCAACCCCTTGCTGTTATTAATCTGTTGGCTTTCCTGGAAAGCATCACAGGGCAAGGAGAGAGTTAATGGTATTACATGTTCTCTCAGCACTAATTAGCTGAGCACATCTGACTGAGCCATGCTGAGACCACGGAGCAAGAACGCAGATGGACAATTACACATTTTTAAAATTGCTCTCTGTGCCAGCTCTAAATCCTGAGACTTGTGAGAGTGAATTCCCTGCTCTTTTTTCCCCTTGAAATACATTAAATCCTGTCAGTCTCAGTGTTCTCTCCACCCCTGCTCAGTGCTTGGCAGGAAGAAGCAGAAGCAATTGCTCAGCTACCTAAATCATCTTCAAAGCAATAAAACAGCACAAAGTCTCCCAAACTTCTTGGCTTACAACCCCTTTGCTTCCCAGCTTGGTCACATTTGGTGGGTCCCAGTTGTCATGTAAGGAGCAGAGAGAACATCACAGCCCCTGAGAAGGAAATCAGAGGCTGAACAAGGGCTTTGGAAAGCTGGAGCTGTTCTAAGAGGTCTGATCAGCTCCTCCTGCATCCGCATCCACCTGCTCTTTCCTGTAAAGGGTTGGGATCAAGTGATGAAGTTCTGGGAGAAGACAGCAGATCTGGGGTTACAAACAGTGCATGGAACTGTTCCTTTATTCAACACGCACACAGATGGGCTAAGATTGAAAAAAGAAAACCAGCATTTCACTAACAAGAAGCAGCATCAAGAAATCCCCAAGAAGCAGCATGAAAACTGCAGACAACTGAGTTACAGCCTCAACTCCACTGTGCACAGGTCAGCACTTCTCCTTGCCATGAGGGAATCAATCAGCCCTTAACCAGCTCTGCAGAGCACTCCCAAGTACCTCACCAAGGTCAAGAGTCCGCAGAGCGGGCTCAGAGCTCACCACCCAACTCAACCAGGCCTCAGCTGAAGGATGTGTTGACCTTGAGGACACTGTGAGACACCAAAAAAACAGAAATTATGGCCACGGCCTGTAGCCCGGCCCACACAGTTCCCATTCTCAATGGTGTTCCGCACTATCGGCCTAGAAAGGCTTTTACTAGCACAGGCGAGCTTCCCAGCAAGAACCTGCCCTCAGCCACCTCACTTCACCTTTGCTTCTTCTGCTCCAAAGGTCATGAATTTCACTACCAAAACCCACTGATCCCATGTAAGGTCCTTAAGTTCCAACTTAAGAACAATCTCCTCTGAATAATCTTTTTTCTCAAATCCTTTAGGTAGGATGAAAATCCGTGAAGCAGCAACACAGAATGGGTAATGAGCTTTTTTCCAGCAACATCCTCAGTGATATCCATTTATGAACAGTAACAGATGAAAATCAGGTTCTCTTTAACCCCACACTTCAGCTGTGGCAGTTGGAACAGCCTCAGCCAGTAAAAACTCCAGTAATTACCACAAAGATTTAAGCTTGTAACCACTTGGTTATTAATCAGATGCTTCATGTACCTCCTCAAAGTGTTGTATTTTGCTTTTAAGATGCAACAGCCCCACTGTGAACCATCATCTTCCCTAGCCTAGAATATAAGCAGCCTCTCAGCTCTGCTCAGCACACAGAGCCACCACAACCTGTTTCCTCACAGGTCAGGGGGGACACATACCAATAAAAACATTCATATTGTGAGAGACCTGATGCTATTCTACATCACAAATCTGATCTCCTAGAAGGGTCAACAGCAGGGAGCCCTTATGCAGAGATGGTGTTTATGCCTCACATATAATAGCCCAAATTTTTGATGTGAGTTACCCAGTTGCTCCCTCAAATCTGTATGAACTTTTAAGTATTGGGTATATCCAACAACGAGTTCCAAACTCAGCAGGACACTGCTAATAGTCTGGTATGTTTGGCACCTGGCCCTTCTGAGTTTTATCTCAAACATGCTATGCACAAGTGCAGGTTGAATCCCTGGGGATCCTGAGCCATGAGATCCAGAAGCTCCAGTGAATCGGTGGATGTCATCAACTCCAGCACTCCCCAGTTTTCCTATTCCCAAATGGGAAATAACACTTTTTAAAGATACATGGACATAAACTTCTGTAGGAAAGCTAAGGAATCTCCCTTTTTACATCTCCAATACCTACAAGGACTTTAAATAAATCAGAAAGCTTTCTGCTCCTTTGTATATACCTCTGGACTAAATGCCTTGATAAAACCCACCTAAAAGGAATCTAAAAAAGCAAGTGATATCTGTGGAATTGGGTCATCATCTGTCCCTTGGAGCAAGACAACAAGACCACCATAAGTCAGGCGATTTTCATGGCTGTGAATTTAGGCTGAAAGCTCTCCCAGTGAGAGCACTGTACAGGACCTGCTGCCCCACCAGCCATAGGCATCCCCAGCAATGAGTTTCAAAGTAACAGCACGCTTTAATCAGACAAGCACTGAAAGAATACTTTCAAAGAAAGAAGCCTGAATTAATCAGGAAACGAGCACTTAAGAAGCAGATAAAGATTACTGAGCTCAGCCTGAAAAGATGAGCTTCAGTCAAACTCAGCAAAAATCCCACCCATCTGCTCGGCCTTCAAATATTAAAGTGACCAGTTCACTGGACAAGTATTTAGCTGTTAGTGAGGTCCATGGTAAACCCCAAGCTCCTCAGCTGCAAACAATTCAGGTTCAGGGCTCTGTGGTCTGGCCATTTCTGACATAGCAGTAAGAATGATGCACTTATCAGCTGCTCGGCAGGAGGAAGACACACAGCATGCAAGAAAGTACCAGCTGGATCTTTTCACTCACATATCAAAACATCTAAGACAGCAGAAAGGAGCTCACAAAGCAGATATGGAGAGATCTTGAAAGCTCTTCCTGAAACATTTCTACAAGGATCCAGGCCCAGCACGCTGCCAGTGGCCACATAGCTTCTATGACAATTCTGGCCTCAGGTGTGGTGAGAAGCCAAAAATTACATCACAGGAACACCTGCCAGACATGTGAGAGTGCTGAAAGAAGCAGGTTCAGATTCTCCTTTGTATATATACAAAGCAAGCACAGTGAAAAGTTCAAGAAAAAAGCTTAAGGGTTAAATCAATATCTAAACTGCAAGTCCACCAAGGAACAGGAGCAATTGCTTCTGAGAAGTGAGCTATTTGCCACCTACTGGCAGTGAGGACTGGGGACAACAGTGCTGGCCACTGCCCAGTCTTCTGGGAGTTTCTGGATCCCCCAAAACTGGTACTCCTGGAGAAAACAGTTTTGCGGGAATGTAAAGGGAGTGGTGACGAGAATGCCTTGCCTTGAGGAAAAAAGCAAGGTTCTCTCTAGTGACAGATGTGGAGTGGAACCCTGCTATAGCCTGGCCTTAACTTGGCTGCTTTGTTCACACACCTGGGGATGTACCCCATGGTCACAGAGGCAGCACAAGTCACAGTTCTGCCAGCAGGACACACCACCAGCTGTGCAGCACAGCAACTCTGCAATACCAGGGAAGTGTTCCCAATGAAAGGGCAACCTGAGCAAGTAAAGCTTTGGGTTTAAACTGCACATGCACAGAACTTTGAAGCACCAGTTTTGAGTCCTTTACTTGGAATTTGCAATGTATGAACAAAGCTGGGTGTCGAACACAGGCCTGCCGTTCCCCAGTTAGCACCAAGCCAGACACCGTGGCTCCTCTCAACTTTGCTTTGCTTCCTATCAACCAAAGGAAGGCACACAGAAGATGTTTCAAACTAAAACTGACCCCTGCTGGCATTCAACAACCTGATTTTGCTCTTTCATGTTGTCACACTGACTGTGACTGACACCATGGGGCTGGGTGACAGCTCCACGTATGTGAGCTCCGTTCTGCTCCAGTCCTTGATGGACACAAAGTTGATTTTCAAGGAAGGAGCACAGAAAAACCATTTTGATAAGCTAAGCGCAGCAGTGGTTTAAAGAAAGCCAAGGGCCAAAATAGTTTGGCCTGCCAAAGCAAAACCAGGCCTCATCATACAGCAATCACATTTTGCAACAGACAAACCCTGGTACCAGGGATGTGATTCCCTATTAATGCAACCACACGTCCTGCATTCTGAGGCAACCTGATAAACCAGAGGCTTCAAAGGAGCTTAAACCTCCTCCGCCAGCAAGAAGTGACTTGAACTTCCATTTAGAGGCTGAACCACCTTCGCAAATTGCTCCCCCAGCCCACAATGGCAGCCATTGGGGTGACAGTCCCCTGCTGCTCCTCATCTATTTACACTAGGAAAGTGTGAAATGCAGCCAGGAAAGTCACAACTGAAAACCAGAGAAATCAGTTAAAGGTTGTTTCCAGTTCCAGGATTCAACAGCTATTTTTTTTTACAAGGTAATACTAAATCATGTATTTTATAAAATTAAAAGCCACTAAATTTAATTCTTTATTCGATAATTTGTAATACTCTGAATGTGAAGTTCAGCATTAAGAACTGATGTGAGCACAGACTAATCAAAACAGACATGAAGCACAATAACCTGTAGGGGGGTTGATACCTTAAAGAGGAAGGTCTTTCGCTATTCTAGCACAGCCCTGTAGCTGGAGATTTCTTTCAAGAGACTTCTGCCACTCCAACCATGCAAGAGAGATTATACCATCTTCTTATAGGAGAAAATAAACTGTTCTGCAACATGAGATCAGGGCTAAATGATCTTCTGTTAAGAGCTTCAATGAGCAGACTGTTGAAATTTGTGCCCTGAAACTATCAGCGCCTGAATCCTGATCTAAATTCTTCTCGAGCTTTCAAAAGAGCTACACTCAAAAGTAGCCCCAAACCATTTAGGAAGGGAAGCAACATAGACAGCTCTCTCATTTCAGTTCTTTCAGTCCAGAAACACACAGAGGCACACACAGACACAAGCACCGTGCGTTGGCTTTTCCAGCCCAGAATTTGCCAGCTGCTTCCCCAGCGTTCGGTATTCAGAGCATTCCCAGACACTGGGGTCACACAAAGACAACCTCTCGCTATTCCAAAGAAGAAACAGCCCTCTGGTCCTCACCTACTGCCCTCACAGCACAGTACTGGCAGCTGTAAGCAGTGAGAACTCCTTGTATCCTGCCCACAGCTACAGCGTAGCCCATTTAGAGATGCAAGATGCAGCTAACAGCAGAACAGCTTCCGCTCTGAGCCTCGCAAACACCAGAGCCGCACCGAAGGGTTTTTCTTCAGCTCTGTGAGAACAGAGAAGTCGCACGATTTAACTCTGTCACCAGCAGAAAACAGGCTCTGCAGACCCCGCTGCAGAGCTCCTGCTGCTGGCTCTGGAACCTCTTGATACAGCAGCTGCTGCAGACAGAAACATGCATTAGCCTTGGTGGGTCTCAGGATTACAACCTGCAAGGTCACCCAGGCTCCAGCTCCTGTGTATTTCATCAAAATTTAGTAGAAATTTATACTGAGTCCTCTGCAGTTCCCCAAGGGAAACAGTCAGTACTGGAGCAGTACAAAGGATAATAGCAAAGCAACTAGTGCAGAAAAATACGTCTTTATCTAACTTGGAAAGTTCTTACTATAGCTATTAAAAACCTGCAGATAAGACACTGATGTCGATAGAGCAAACTCAGCATCTTGGGAGCCCTGGACAAGCTCTGTTCACATAAGGCAATCCACTTTTTAAAGGACAGAGGAAGTTCCCCTGACCCCTCCCCAGAAACTTACCAATAAAAGCAAGCGCAGCACTGGTCAGGCTGACCTGTAACCACCAGGCAAAATCTAGAAGGCCAGAATCAAACCAATGGCTGAGTAATTCTATGCTTAAATCTAGGGTTTCTCGTCACAGAGACAAATAAACAAAAAGCTTCGAGGCAGACATTTTTACTACCTCCCTACATTATAGAGTTCTACTTCACAAAAAACTGCATAAAGAAAAAATCCTTTCCACAAGTGGAAGACTCATGTTTTGGAGAGAGCCCATGAGGCAAGTTTCCCTGTAAATCAACCCCCTCCTTTAAGTGATACACATCTATACTCATGTTCGGACACAATGCTCACCCACAACACACCGGGGGACACGTCCAGACTCCAAGTGAGATTCCACACAACCCCAAAGCACCGGGAAGGCAGTTCTGCCATATACCATCTGATGATATATCAGAACCCAACAAAGCTTTTGTATGACAGCCCCAAGTTCCTACAGCTTCAGCTATTACCACCTGGTAAGGCATTGCATTTGAACCAGAAAGAAAACAGCAACAAAAAAAACCTCAAAACCACAGGAAAATTGGGGATCCTCTCTCGGGAAAGCTGCAGCAGCACATTCTTTGCCATTTCATCAGTGAACGAAGGCTATTCCTACAGCCTGGAATCTGCGGGGAAATAAGGAAGTCGCTGCTATGAGTCATGGCTCTCCTCAGATTTTTCAAACAGCTCGGGCAGCGGCGCTGAGCGAAAGGAGCGAGCAGCGGAAGCCCCTGCTCTCTGCTTCCTCCCCCAGATCCAGGCAGTGGGTGTCATTGCTGAGAACTGCTGCCCTCTGCCGTCACACCACATAGCGGCAAAATTGGCCTGTCACAAAAGCAGTCTTACAGCCACATAGTAAAAAACAAGAAAATATAATTACACCATGGTAATAACCACGAGGTCACAGCACGGTGTTCACCCCGGCCCCTCAGTTCTGGTCTTACACACTTACAAAACGTCTGCCCTTTTTTGCAGCACGGCTTAGAAGCCCCAACTCAGCCCAAAGGATGATTTTTACCCAGCCCATCACCTTTGTGGCAGCTGTTTCAGAGGTGAAAGCACTCAGCTCCTAGTCCATTCAGCAAAACACTGCTTACTGTCTGCAGATCTTTGTGGTGGATTGTGCCCATCACCAGGTAAAGTGCCAGCAGGTATCCTGCCCCCGGCACAGCACCAGACAGAAGGAATGAAATCCATCACTGCCATCCCCGCAGCACCACGGGCCGTTCTCTCCCTGTCTCAGCCTTCACAGCGGCAGAGCCACCAACAAGTTTCAACAACAGCGTCCAGATGGGGAAGCCCAAGTGAATTTATGGGCATATTTTGAACTCAAAGAAAGACTGAGATCAGCACACAGGGACACCCTGCAGCCCTCAGGCTGAAAAGTCTCAGCCGCATTTTCCCCGAGACCTGTCTGTACTCACGATCAGAAAAAGCAGTGTGAAGGAAAAAGAAGACAGCCTGTGCTTCAGAGCGCATCTCCAGCCTGCCAGAAGCAGACCAGCACCCAGCTTGCACCAAACCCGCAGCAGACAGGTCACATCTGCCAACTTACCTGACTTCCTCACCAGCGAAATCAAACACTTTGGTGATTGTGACTTTTCCTGAATCGTTTGACTTCTCGGACTCTTTTGGTGTCTCCTGAAGCTTGTTCCCACTCTTGACTCCTTCAGCCTGTGAAACACAGAAAGGAGAAAGCAAAACAATGTATTTGTGGAGCAGAGCAGACCTAGGAAGGAGCAAACCCCCACTGCTGTGGTTCAAAAAGAAAGCAGAAGCCTCAAGACTCAGTTTTCCCAAACTAGGCACCGCCAGGCAGTAAAACTGCTGGGGTGGATTGCACAGAAAGATCTTTATTTTTACTCTCAAAACCACAGGAAAATTGGAAATTGTGTAGAGGAACACAACCCATCAGCAGGAAAAGCAAAGCTGATCTTCATAGAGAACTCTGAAGATACTAAGCTGCTTGTCAATAATGCCTCTTTAATGTGAGAGGGCAGTATTTTTGTTAAGCTGTATGTCAACAACACCTCTTATTTTACTCTGTCCTGTCACAATGTCACAACTACAGCTCTTAACAGCATACATAAAAAGCTCAGAACCTTTAAATAAGCAAAACAAAACCCAAAGTTCTTGCTCTAAATCAACCACACCCCACAGAGATCTTCAAGCAGATATTTTAAGTCCAAATCAAGCAGTTCACAAAGAGAACAGAGGAACTGCATCTCTCCATAAAATACTCTGGGCTATGGAGGGACTTTCAAACACCGCTCACATTTTAGGGATCTGCCCATAAAAGCAGAATTGCTCAGGAGAGAATTTTTCCTCTCTCCTTCTCTCTAATTCTACCTGTAACTATCTCAGCCCGTAACAAATGAGCTGGAGAAAAGCAGGAGGGTTCAGAAGAGAGGACTCCTCTTCCAAAAGTTTGCAAGCAAAGATTACATGACCGCACTTGTTCTGCAGCCTTCCAACAGTTGTAGAAAGAAGCTTCACACAGTGAGGAAAACTGTACTGGCCAGGCATCCCTGAGTCAACAGCATAGATTTCTGTTACAAAATAGTAGTTTAGGTGATCACTCAGAAAACCAACAAAAAAAAAAAATAATTTCAGCAACATATGGTCAGTTTTAGTATCTTCTTCCCTTCCACCACCTTCAGTGTGAAAGGTTTTGCAAGGCAAATACATCCATTTTTTACATATTTTGTTAAGAACCAAGTCCCTTTAAATATCTGATTACACACAGAATGCTCTCTGCAGACAGAGAGCAAGAGCACATCAATGGGGTTTGTGAAGGAAACTAGAGAAAGCCAGATTAATTCTTGTTACAAAGTCAATTCCAACACGCAGCATCTTCCAGATCCCCTCCCTGTACGAGGATGAAGGCAACAGAAGTGTCAGCACAAGTCACTCCTGCTTCCCCACTCACACACAGTCTCCCTTTTTCTGAGCATTAGAAAAGGCACAAGTCTCAGGAGAGAGCTGTGCCCACAAGTGCAGCTCTGATGGAAGCTCACTGTGCTGCTCCTACATCACAAGGAGAATCCAGGATCCAGAAGGGAAGCCAATAGGGCTCCATGGGACGCTCCGAGGTTCTGACAACTCCACCAGATCTCAGAACTCCCCAGTTAGAAAGAAACCAGGAGTGAACCCAGCCTCTTCTCAGCTCTGGCTGACGCTTCGTACCAGTCAGAACCAATGCTGTGTCCCCTAAAGCTTCAGGCCCTTCCCACACTTCCTGAGCAGAGGCCCAGGCCCTCATTACCTTCTTCCCTTGTGTCCCTTGTGTGGCAGCTACCGCTTTGGGTTTCTGTCCCACGTCGCTAAGGAAACTGGCCCAAAGAGCATCCTCTTTCTTTTTTTCTTCTTCTTCTCTGTTTCTTTCCACCTGCTCTATATTGTCCACTTCATCCTCCTCCTCTTCATTCTGCTGAGCCTTCTCTTCCTCTTTCTCATCTGGCTCTAGCAAGAGACCTCCTTTCTTCCTCTTCCTAAAAACAGATACCAAAACAATATCTATACATTATGTGTGCCGAGGTGCTCCAACACTATTCCAGAGCTGAACTGTAAGCACAGGTGAAGCAACACGGTACTTTGTACTCTCTCTAAGACATTCTGCCTGGGAGGATTCCCCTAATCATGGGGGTGAAGCTAATTAATTAAAAGATGATGCTGTTCCAAGGACACAGCAATACAGAAGCAGGCAGCCCCCCGAAGCGAGCTTGCACACGTGTGCCAGTATCTGTAAGCACAGGATGGACTCTGGGATGCTGGAGGAACCACAGGGAAGGAGAACTTGGGCAGGGTGGGAATCACTTTTAAATAAAGTGTACGTACGTGGCACCGAAACGTGTTTTTTACCTAAAAAGGCTGAACAGAAGGAGAAGAACTAGCGCCGGGGGCAGGTTTCCAGGCACGGCGTCTCTCAAGCCCGAGGACCTCTGCCTCAGACGGGAAACCGGGACGGAGAAAAGCGTTTCTCAGCCCCTCAGCGCTGCGCCCGGCGGAACGAGCGCCAGCGGAGCCGGCTCCCTGCCGGGCCGGGCCGGGCCGAAGGAAACGCGGACATTCCCACCCGCGGAG
>VZTM01023965.1:0-14947 GCA_013400555.1 Jacana jacana | reverse complement strand
GTGGTACCTTTACTTCAATCAGGCTGTTAACTAAAGAAAAAGCACTTCAGGATGATTTCTAAAATAAGTCTTCCATCTCTGAAGTCTCCAGTGCTATCTACTAAGCAGCCAGCAAGCTGTAAAATAACTTTTAGTCATTGCTTCGGTTAACTGTGGGAAAAAAATTTGTATCTTGTCACACATCAAATACAAAGTTACAAATATAAATCCCCTTTAGAATTCGTTTTTTAACTTCTGTAGTGACTTAAATGAATTAAGACACTTTCATGTGTACTTCATGATAATTTTAAGTGTTAAAAACTTACATGGTAAACACTACACATATTTCTTGATAAACTTTCAGTAGTCATCTATTAGAATGTTAAAATTATAATGGATTTTAGTATTAATAATAGTCTAGGCATACGTTATGAAATCAATTTGATCTCATGCATACAAAGTGTCTGACATAAGGATGCTGAAATTAGCTAGATTTCATGAATTCATTAGTAATCTTCCACAGCCTGGGAATTTTCTTTCTTTCCAGCTATATGAATGAGATAGGGGGCGTCCTTATGTTCCACGTAAGTATTGTTTAAGCAGTACGGTTGTCTTACGCCAGACAGAATGGTGTAAGCACAACCTTTCCAAGCAGTTTAAAAATGAAGGCAATTTAGTGAGGTGCCTAAAACATCTTCCATAGGGCTTGCCATGACTGTGGTAAGTTCACTATCACAGCACTACTGCATGTACTTTTTGCAAAACTCAAGCTCAATATTAATGCTTAAAGCTTAATATTGCCTAGCAACATATTTCTGTTTTAAACGGTAAACAATTGGAAGCTGACTGACTATAACTTGTCATGATATACTTTTGTAAATTTAGATAACATTCATCAAAAATATTTTCATAAGGATGTAAATTAAAATTATGCACATGTGGACAACATGCTAATAGACTAGAACTGTCCCACTCAATACTTTATTTGTATTAAGATGCGTGTGAGTTCTGTAGAAGTAAATAGCTTGTTATTACAGTATGTCAGGCAACTCCCACGTTTATTTTTCTCTTTTCATAGTGAGTCTCCCAATTATATTATAATTACACTTAGCCGGGTAACCTTTACAATCACTGTACTGAAATGTGAGCACTGTTATACTGGAACACAACTACTTCTGGTAGTGCAAAGCAAGTGTATTGCATAGTTTAGGAGTGAAAGAGAATTCTATTCTCACTTACTGAAACAGTAGGAGAAAAATAGATGTATAGTAGAGTAGCATTAATAAGGCTACTTGTGGTAGTATAGAGACTTCATTAATCGATAAATATTGCAACTTGTCCCTTCATCAGAAGTACAAGGCCCAATTCTCCTGTTTGTGTTTTTTTGTTGGTTTTATACCCAAGTAGTATAAGTATGCAATTTATGCAACGAGAAAAGTAACATATTATACCCATAGTACATGGGTACAAATAGCTATGCAAATTGCAAGGGATTATTTTTTATTGCTACTGTCATGACCAAACTGCTGCGTTGACGGCAAGTGAGTCAGACAGTCATTCAGGTGATGTTCTTGCCTCCAAGTTTTTTCTTTACAGCAAATTTTTTTGGCAGTCTTCTATCCAGTCACTTGCTACTTGCATAAGCCTCTGGCATATGACATCAGATAAAGCAATGACATATGTGGTAAATTACTCATTATGAGTATGTGTAGTGACAACTGAACAAAGCTTAATTTGGAACACAGACATGCTTCTTTCATGTTCTCTGCTACATTTGCACAGGAACTAATGTCAGTTCCCAGTTTGACAAATCATTCATGGATTTCTAGTGAACTCTCATTACTCAGTGATCAGGAAAAAATGTAGTAGTGCCAGTTACTTTATACAACTACTTTCAGATAAGTTACTGTGAAACAGTACACATTTTTTTCAGTTCTGTAGCTAAGCCTGTACAGCTCTCACAGAGGAAAAAAAAGAAGTCCTTTGTCACAATTCTGCATGCAGAGAATTAAACCTGATAGCAGAACTGAGTGCAGAAGAAAATGTGTTAGAAAATCATGGTGAAACAAGGGTTTATGATAGAATTAGGGGCAGGGGCCTAAGTTTCAAATCCTGTAATTGCTAATGATGTAAGAAATCTCAGTGAAGTCAGCTCCACTACTCAGAATATGGATTACTTGCATGAGTAACTGCTGTAGGTCTGGATCAAACAGCTTTTTCAGTCTACTTTATGCAGCTGTTACGCAATTAAAAAAAAAAAAAATTAGTCCAATGCAATTTTTTCTGACTTTTCAAAGCTCACAGTACTTTATGAAAAGGTACCTTCCTCTAAAAACAGCTGATGACTTGATTGATGATTACGTATGCTCTCACTAAAATATAGTAAGATGTTTAAAAAACAAATTGCATGTAAAGTTGTACTCTACTATTTGCACTTCAATGATGTAACCAAAATATTTCTAATAGTATTCTATGTCACAGAAGACATTATAAGCATGACCAGTATAATATACATGAAAATAATATATATTGTATGTGGGATTTTAATATCCAGTAATTATTATATTGGGTAATCTTAATTTTTAAAGAATGCTATCAAAACGTTATGGCACTTTGGTAATATTATCATACTGGCTTAGTTATTATAATAAATAGCGATGATTCAGGTGTTTATATGGATTACATTTGCACAGACCTGATGATTATTATTTATGTACTAATGAATTTATTTTCTGTATTCTAAATACATTTGTAGTAAGCCAGTTTACTGCTGTTAAAAATTCATTATATTCACAAAATTAAATAGATTTACTGGGTCAGATTTATTTCTGGTATTACTCCATGAGGAAAGCTGTATACCTCCTCTGATTAGTAGTACGTAGCAGATAAGGTACAGGCTATAGAATGTGCAGTTGGTTATGTGGAGTCTAATTTTAGATGTTTCTGTTTGTAGGTGACCAATAGGAGGCAGCATAAGACCTATTTTAATTAAAACAGACTGAATCCAGGGATATGTTTGACAATATTTGTAGCTGAATATTATGCTCAATTTACTTTTTTTTCCCCTTCTATCATCCAATAGAGATCAGTAACATTTTGCTGCTGCCTGGGCTCTGCTGATATGTGGAAAGTATGATATTACACGTTTGCCGAGATGTTAATTCTTTTGTGAAATAAAAGCACTGAGCAACTGAATTGTTCTCAGGTCTGGTTTTTTAAAGCGAGCTTCAAAACACTATGAACCTACAATCTTTCTAGTGAGGTTAACTACTTTATTTTTCTCTTCTCTTTTTTTTCAAGTGGAGAACATTTTGAACGTTAGATTACAAACGAGAATGCAGTTAGCATGCATGAAAACTGCAGTGAGAGGGTTAATTATCCTTGGACCTTGTGTATCCTCTGTACGTCAACTTGCAGCTCCCACACTAGATTTGATTTAGCCTGCTGAAAAGTTGTACGTTTGCAATTGTAAAGTACTCATTTAAACTGGCATCTTTTTTATTGGCTCCATCTAGCTCAGATTGGTAGGGGGGGGTGTTAATAGTTTAAGTATTGCAAATGATTAGGTATTTATTTTGACTGAAATGGGCTTTCATACTACTTAGAAGTGGGCTTAAGTAAAAGTACATATAAGCCAGTCTAAAATTTGTGTGCAAAGGGTGCAGAAATGGCATTAATGCAAAGTGAAGGAGCCCTGCATTGCCTTGTACTCTTCTGGGACCAGTAATTTTCTGTGACCTTCAAACCTCAGTATAGATTAGAGTTACAACAATAATAATTAACATTCCAGCAATCCCAGGCCTTTGCCTACTGCTACCGAAAGCCATTTGGAGACATACAAAACATTCCAACAGTGTTCACAATGTTAAAAGCTTACATTAAACAATGTAGGGATTCACAGACCAAATGGGAGAGCTGTAGTTATGCAACCCTGTGCACAATTGGAAGAAAATGGCCAATGTATGTTCTACAGATCCACAGACTTGCACAGCTTTTACCTAAAGTGGACTGCACAGTGGGGCTTCTCTCATTGCCATCAAAAGCAAGGAAGCAGACTCTGGATTTAATGAATAAAACACACAGAAATTACACGTAACTTCAAGACAGTCCACACAACTGAAGAGGGTACAAGGATCTCTGCTGGAAGAAGCTGGTACATACCAAAAGTTTTCACCTATGATCAATCATCTCTGTGATACTGCAATAACAACAGGGGGAGAAAGTAGAGCTATTTAGAATTATGTGCACCCTATGAAATTACACGCTTCCTAGTCCAAATTATTCTAATGGACACTAATCACATTTAGCATTCTTGTGCTTCACAATAAAAGGATACTCAACAAGGTAGAATTAGCAGTAATTATTTTTGCAGACTGTCAGAGGTTCAGAATGTTAATGACTTTCCCTCTCTATCATTTTTCCACCTACTTGCAACTGAATCTAGTTTGAATTAGCTTGCAAGACCTTTAGGTCTTTAGGACACGCTCACACCATCTTTCTGAGCGCTGTCAATATACCAGTAATAATTTAAGTTGAAGCTTTGTTTATACGTACATCTTAATAAGAAATATCTCTGTATAATATATAGTGCCAGCAATAGGACATGTCCTTGCTACCCTGGTCCTATTTTCCTTAATATTTTATTATATTCAATAGAAAATGGGTAAGTATGGTAGCATAACTATTGCTATCTGTAAATAAGCCGATTAATTAATAACCTTTCCACACTTAGTTTCCATATATAAATTCAAATAATTCACTGCCAGAAACGTTGACTGAAACTGAAAAATACCATTTTGAAGTAGATTTGTCATTTCATCAGACAATTATAATCACTAGAAAGCTGTATTAATCAAATAACCTCTCCATCCAGTGAAACTGCTTAAGTCCAAATACTGAATACAGCCCAGAACTTGGGTTTGAAAAGACTGAGCAAGTAATTGTTGATAAATACACTCACTCATCAGGTCGGGCAGAGCACAGGTGGCAAACTGTAGGAAAACAAAACAACCCCAAACATTTTGAATTATGTATCCTCAAGTAGTGGCTGCACGAAGGTCATGTTACCAAGGCAACGGGATGTAATACAAAGAGCAAGCGCCAGACCCCTCACGCGTGGTGCCCAAGGATCCACAGAGGCATTACACACGGGGCCTTACACAAGCAGCGCTCCCAGGTAAGTATCTGTTACAGCACTTCTACAAGTATTACCTTACTGTTTACCTCAAAATCTACAATATGTTCATGCCACACAATTTAAGACGAAGCACAAACTGCTGTGCCCACTAGCTCCAACTACTGTTTTTCGGTAGTCCCTACACAGCTGCGGAAAGGCCCGTGGGCCGAACCCGCTCCCTCAGGCTGGGCCTGTGGCCGCACCGGGAGCGGCATGCCGAGCTTCCCCCTCGCTTAGAGAAGCGCAGGGAAGCCAAACTGCCGGGGACAGGAGCCTGCCTCCTCGCACCACCCCCTCAGACAAAGCGGGCAGGACAGCGACAGCAGGACCGCCCCCGTCTGGCTCCTCCGTGAGCTGGCGGGATCCCCGCCGCCGGAAGCTCACTAAGGAAAGAGGCGGGACCTGACAACAGCTAGCCAATCACCGGCAGACATTGGAAAGACAAGCAGCGACTGCAGCCAATGATGCCTGGGGGATGCGCGAGGCGGAGGCCCCGCTGGGAGAGGAGTTGCCGCGCTCTCGGCGTACGCGGGGGGATTCCGTCCCGCCTCGTGCGTTGGGGCGGAGCGGAGGTGGGAGCGGCTAACAGGACCGCCAATAGGCACGCAGGAAAGACTGACAGGCACACAGCTCGCCCAATAGGAGGACGGTGGTTGTTAAAGGGCCGGCGACCCTGAGGGAAGAGTCGGGCGCAGGTGAGGAGTTGGCGCGGATCCCCGGGGACCTAAGCGGGGTGGGCCCGGTTGGCGTTGGGGTCGGAGCAGCCGCTCCCCTGGTGTGGGGTTGCAGGCAGCCCCTACGTGGGGGAGAGCAGTGAGTCTCAGCTGCAATCGCCCTCCCTAGTGTCGCCGCGGGGAGGCCCTTCTCCTCCCGGGAGTGGTGTGGGGCCCTGCGGGTCGCTTGCCGGGGGAGAGGCCCTGGCCTGCGGCGGGGGTGGGGGCCGCNGTGCCGGGCTGGGACAGCCCGTCGTGCTCTCGCCAGCCTTTGTTGCCTTCCTCGGCCGCCCTGGGCGGCTGTGTGGGGTTTCGGGGTGAGCGGGCCGGACCCGCTGGCTGGGTCGACCCCAACCTAGGGGCTGCGCCGCCTTCTCCCCTCCAGAACTCTCGGCTCCTCGCTGCAGGGGGAAGGTGTTCTCCCATCTGTGGCCGTTGCTGCGGTAGGGGAAGGGAACAGCCTGAATCCACAGCTGCTTTCCATACCCACTACCTCCTTTCTGCTTCCATAAATTATCTTTTTAGGCGGTGTTGGTCCCGTTTAGCGCCTGCCTCTTTCCGATGCTCAAAGCCTTGCAGGGAGTCTGCCCGTTTGGTTGACCTGTGTTAAGCAGCACCCAGATCCTCCTGTGCTAAAGCCTCTCTTGGTACAACGGCATCGTGCCAATGTAGCCATCCATCACGCATCGCATATGAAGTTTTTCAGAAAGCTCTAGGCTTTTTAGTACCGTGCAGAGATCCTCAGACTCTCAAATTTTGTTTAAAGCAATGTAAATAGCAGGTTCTCTTGGTTTAAAGGTGTTTTTTTTCTTCAGTCATAAGCTTTGAAAGTTTAAGAAAAAAAAAAAAAAGACAAACCGGCAAGGTATCATACTTTAAAAAGTAATTTTCTAGAGTATAATTACAATTCATTGCTGACAGCAACCTTTATATCCTTATGTATGCATGTTCTGTTTGTTTGTTTGTCAGTCCAGCACCCGCTCACACAATAAGCTGTGAGCGAAGGAGACAAAAGACACAGAATGTGGATGCCTCTGTCATTATGTATGTCAGTTACTCAGTGTATGTGTGTTCTGGGTGTTACGGAGTGCTCGGTTTAATTTTGCAATACTTGGTTTCTTTCAGTCCTGACAAATAGTTTATGTTTCTTTAGTCCAGTGATGAAGACCTTGACCATAGGCCTGACAGGGCTGCGTCAAACACATAGCTGTATATTGCCATCTTGAAGTCTTTCTGTTATTGTATGATCTGAATTGTTTCTTTTTTTTTCTAGCCAGCACTTTGCATTTCTACCCAAGCTGTAAAAATAGCCATTTAGCATTGGCAGCTGGCACTGTCTGTGTGATGGGTGCCTGGCTGGTCGTGTAACGGGCTGTTGACATCCTCTGTTATTTCTCAGGAATTGCTTGGTCACTTGGCTGACCAGACTGCAGCTGTTCCCGGACAGGTAACTCATATCTTTGGTCGTGTACCAGAAGTACTTTTGGTTATACAGTTAAGTAGGATTTTTTTTTTTTCTGTCTTTCAGATGTCTTCTAACTTCATAGTGGTGTAAGTGCTTGATCTGACCAAAAAAATTATTTCACCTCTGCTCCTATCTCCGTATACTTTTTCTGAGTGAACTGCCCATCTTCCTAGTTGGTGCACTCAGCAAATATTATTTGTTCTGGAATCCTTTGCTAAAGACAAGAAAATGTAGAGCAGTTTCAGTTCTGATTTTGGAAAGACTGTAATGTCTGTCTACTCTTTGTTGGTTTGTTGGTTTTGTTTTTGGTTTTTTTCTTCCTAATACATGCATTTAATGTTTTAGTCTTCATATCAAAGCAAAACTTAAAACATGCTGTATGTTATGTTTTTGTAAATCATGCTTTTCAAAACAGTGATAGGATGCGGGTTTTTTCTTATCTGGAATGTGTACAAATTCTGGCTTCTTACCATTCCTGTCCCTTACATACTTTGAGCATGTGAGGGTTCATTTTCCTGCGTTAGAGAGTAACATCCTGGAGACCAGCAACAGTGTCAGAAAACACAATATCCCAAACCTCAGCTTTAGTTAGGGAACAATGCTTTTTTAGTGAATAGATCAGAAAGGTAAGTGGTCCTATGGTGAAGTTGATTTAGCTCTGGGAGTCTGTATACACTTAATTAATTGTCCTATCAATTCATTAACACCAATTTAGGTTAATAAGAAAGGAATTGTCTTTAATGAGGCAATATACTTGCAGAGAGGAAAGAGTTAGAAAACGTAAGATGTCTTTGTCAGTAGGAAGTTAGTCGTCACGAGTTTTAAAATAGGTAGACTTTACTGCTCTTTTACTGGGAAAATCAGGGCCTTGTATCAGATGCATTCTTGTTAAAAGAAAAAAAAAAACGTCTAAAAGATAAATTTACATAATAAGGGAATTGGATTCCAGAAGTTTCCAAGCTAGTGTTGTAATTCTTAGATTATGTGCTTGGCTTTTGGTGGAAAATCCAGAGCCAAGATTAGGCTGTAGAGATCAGGTGGGTGATGCCCAGCACCTGCTCAAGGAGCAGTGAGACTGACCCACAGCCTAACCTGACATGTGTGTGTTTTAACTCTCGGCCTTCTCTGAAGCTGAGGTGAGAGCTTGGCTGCCTGTGTCTTCCAAAGTCATGTAGAATTATAGTTAGAAAATAACACTGATGAGAATTCGATTTGAAAAGTTTTTGTTTGTTTTTCTGTGACTGTACCCACCTTACCCTGCTGTACTAGCACTGAGAAGTTTGGGGAGGGCCAGAGTAAATGGAGATACCACGAGTCTAAAATCCTGTGGTTCCTTGTTATTGGGGAATGACCAGAGCCTTGCTCATCGCAGCAGGGACTAAGTAAAGCACTTATGCACTGTATGCATTGCGGAAAAAATGGCTGTCTACTTTGGAAAGTCTGACCCATTTTTACATAGTTAGCAAAGTACTTGAATGCTTGCTTCAAGTATATGCTTAAAGTCAAATGTGAAGTTCTATAGTTTTCAGTAAAAATAAATGTGACCTTATGAATGGGGGTTCAGTGTCTCACTAGTGACAAGTCAGAAGTAGCATAATTCTTGTGTAACTTACGTTGTAAGTAAGAACTCTATGTAATTGTTTTTATCTAGAAGATCAACTCAAAATGGATACCTCTGAATCTTTCCCACACACTCCCGACCCTGAAAACAGGTAAGTGCAAATGTCTGTGTTTCTAAAGCCAGAATGAAGATCTGAGTACTTGGTTGTTCCCCAGTAACCAGGAATGGCAATCAGTACCGAATAATTGCCTTACTAACAGTGAAGCTTCTAAAAGTATTCTTAATTTGTTCTGTGCACAGGTGACTTCTGAAAAATGTATCCACTTTTTGAAAGTTTAAAAAAGAACCAAACAATTTACATAAGATAAGCTTAGAATTTGGTACATAGGCCAATAAATTCAGTTGCCATAATAATAGGAACGCACTAACGCTGTGATTTGTGTTTGAAAAGTACAGCAAGTACCAAATTGTTGTACTGACAGACAGGTAAATATGATGCTGCTTCCTTGAAAGGCCCAAGAATCTTTTCATGGTAAAGTCATAATAATGAGGGTTAAGGGAGATGCTTAAATGCCAAATGAAAGGCCTCAGAAAAAATTGATGTAACTCTAACAGATACTGTGAGTTTTTGTGTAACGTGTGCTTTAACCAAGTTTAGGAGAGTAACGGGAAAAAGTATATTTTGTGATTTAAAAATCCTTTCTAGCTGGGGAAAGCTTCTTAAGAATTAAGTCCATTAGTCATCAGCAATCTAACATATAATCTGCAAGCCATTTGCTTCAGATGGACAAAAAAAAATCTATACTAGATTAATAGAGAACAAATGTAACACCTTGAAACTGTAAGTTTTGTATGGCGAATTATTGGCCTACTTGGTTTAAAGCCTTTTAAACTTACCCAAAGTGTTAGGTAACATGGTACAAAGGAAAGTTCAATATAAATCCTAAATCCAAGCATTTCCAAGCAGCCTGTGACCAAGAATTATTTTTTTATTCTCAAGTCTCTGCTTTTAGGTTTGAATTTATTGGTGTTTTGTTGTTTGTTTGTTTGGTTTTTTTCTAATGTGGTTTCTGATGCGTTCATCACTGTGTCAGTAGCCCACTTTCTCCCACTCAAAACTTTCCACTTTCTATTGAGAGTTGTGCACAATCTGTCAGGTGTGTTCTGGGGTGTAGCTTTCTTCTCAGCATCAACCACAGGACCGGCTGTTGCTGAGGGCAGAGGACTGGACACACTGCCAGCCTGCCACCGAACCTGACATGAGGTGTTTTGCAGTGTGAGACTGATAGAGGAGGGCTTTATCGTGGGCGTGTAGTGACTTACTCCTAAATTGGTTTCCTGTTAAAACATCTCTAATGCACGATATTTGTTTGAACTAGTAGTTATTTTCTGACATTCAGCAGAATTGCTCCGGTTCTATTTTTGTGTTCAAGATAAGAAGAGCCTCTAAAATGTCAATTTTGCAATTTAATCTACTTTTTTGGGGGGTGGGGCGGGGCTGGAAATGGTGTCTAATCTAAAACATGTCTCAGAAATTTCCATCCTCTAAGCATTTTGTGGTTTTGAGGTAATTATCAAACAATTTTAGTTTCTCGTGGAAATAATTTAGCATTCCACCTTAAATGTGTCTGTCAAATTTCAGCCTTAAGCAAATCCCGATTGGTAAAACTCTTAAGACTTGAAAAAGAAATAGCTGTATTTTTGCAATGGAAATGCCAACTCAACCTTAACGGTTTGTGACATGGATATATTAATGGATTTCTAATTCAATGAGATTAGAGAAGGCATCTATAGTTACTTTATATTCAGAGTTTAACAAAATGAGTTTTCTTCTATCAGATGAATGATCAGTTCAAAATATGCATTCCTTAAATGATGACTTAGGAGTCAAGTTTGTTAATGAAAATATGCAGTGTATACCTTGTAGATTTATGTTGTTTGCTCTTTTTCTCTTAGGAAGCCTGTCAAGTAGGAAAATACTACAAAGTGAAGAGAAAATTCACTTCACAAGAACTCTGCTTTCATTGGCTTTTAAATGTTATTAAATAACTGATTAGTTTCAGATCATGTCTGTAGTCTCCTGTGGTGACATTACTAGGTTAAAGCTGGAAAAAATGAAACAATTAAAAAGAAAAAGAAAAAGCAATTTTAGCGTTCAGGAAACTCAAACTCTCCTTAAGGAAATCAGAAAAAGGAGAGAAGTACTCTTTTCAAAGCAACTTAATACAACAATTAATGAGATGAAAAGGAAAGCTTGGGAGGAAATAGCGGAGTGTGTGAATGCTGTAGGTGAAGGAGAGCAAAGAACAGGGACAGAAGTGAAAAGACGATACCTTGACTGGCGAGCACTCATGAAGAGAAAACGTCTCAATACAAACATCAAAGTAGTAGGTGCTGGCTTTCACCTTCCTTCATCCAATTTAGATGACTCTCTCAATGAAGACATGGATGAGAAAATGGGATTTGCAATTGAATCTAGTTTTGAATGGCAGAATATCACTGACTTCAGAGAAGCTGGTGGATCTTTAACAGAAATTAAAGTAGAAGAGGAGGATCCACAGAATTTTGAAGTGAGTGACCAACGTACATTAGTTATATGCAATTCTACCTTTGTTTCATTTCAGCATGAGGCTTTTTATTGTGTTTCTTTATAGAATCTGTTTCTGGGTTTTTTTCTGAATGTGTGAATTAAAGGAACTGTAGAGACAAATGTGTTTTGGAGAGATGGTATTCAAATCTAGCAACTTGGGGTTGTGTGTAAGGCCTTTGATGCTGCTTTGATTGATATCACTTCAGTTTGAATATGTATTTGCACATATATTTCCCATTTGTATGTGCCATATCTAAGGACTAGTCTAGTCACTAGAGTGAAGGCAATAGGTTATTTTAATATTTAGGCTGGATGGATGGATGAATGGAGAAGAGAAAGGCACCTCTGACATTTGAAAGTACCTGTTACCTGCAGGTACAGAAAGAAATAGAGTATACTTTTTGTATTTCTTAAAATGAACCCACAGGAGATGAAAATATTACTGGAATAAGTCAGTCATTCATTCCTCTCCATCACAATTCTCATGAAAATTTGACAAGAATTTTCATAGAATCATAAAATGGTTAGAGTTGGAGGGGACCTTGGAGATCATCGAGTTCCAAACCCCCTGCCATGGGCAGGGGTTGCTCAAAAGCAAGGTTGCTCAAAGCCCTGTCCAGCCTGGCCTTAAACACTTCCAGGGATGGGGTGTATCCATTACTTTCCTGGGCAACCTGTTCCAGTGCCTCACCACCCTCACAGGAAAGAATTTCTTACTAGTATCTAATGTAAATCTCCCCTCTTCTAATTTAAAGCCGTTACCCCTTGTCCTGTCACTACACTTCCTGACAAAGAGTCCCTCTCCATAGTAGCTGTGGACCCTGCAGGCAGGTTGTTATTCCTAGTAGTACTGCGGCTGTCCTGGGGTCAGCAGCCAGCTGGAGTGAAGTCAAATGTTTGGATAGTTTTGTTGTGCCTGTACAAATGTATGGTTCTCATTTCAAAAAGGGGTACTCAAACAGTTTTGAGTTGGGGCTCTTCTTTACGGGGGAAGAAGCAATTCCTGTCTTAGCTCAGTAGAGACGTGTACTGGGAAAAAATCAGCATAAACGATAGGAGACAGACAAATGCTGAAGAACAGTGTCTGTCTGCTCTAGTGCTAGAGGGCTGGCAGTGGCTCTCATTGCCTTAAGATTTTCTGAATTCATGTCTTCCCCAGTTTGCCTCTTTTTTGACTGCGTAGTTAATGGGAGACAATGATGTACACTTGCATCACAGCAAATGTGATAATATAAAAGTGATTAATCAAGTCCTGTTTATTAACCCACTTCATATAATGTGAAGGATTAGGAGCATGTGAAACATGTCAGTGTTCCTTAGACAAAGAATCTTCCAGTCAGTGAAGGCTGGGTTACCTCACACAGTACATAGCCTATATGTCCAGCTGCTCTGATAAATAAATAGTCACAACCAATTCCTAATGGCTTAGGTAAATGTCACTCAGCTATATGAAAAGTAGGAACAGCATATGGTTTTTTTAGAATCTGTTTTCTGTCAGTGGTTCCGAGCGCTCTGTAAATACCTGTTATGCAATATTTTGTGTGTGTTCTTGCATGTCCACTGACAAGCTGATTTTCCATTTTTCATTACCAGATATTAACTGGCAGATAAAGCCTGTTTCTCTACCTGTGTAATGGTAGAAAACAGTATTTTATCTAACGTGGTTATTTCACAGTATGCAAGTTAAAGAGTTCTGAGAACCAATTAAAAGCCCAATATGTTCTTTTCAGTCAAGTTGTGTGTAACACATTTATTGTGACATAAACACAAGAATGTAATTCTTGTCTGTTACGTCCCCCTCTGCAGTTTCCTATTGAGGAAGAGGAGGAAATTTTGTCATCAGTTCTGCCAGATTCGAGAAAGGAAAATGACCTACCGGACTTCCCCCACATTGAAGAGTTTGGAAATCTGAACTCTGTTCAAGCTAGGTTAGCCTATGAAGATTCCCACTTGCTTATAAATCTGGAGAAGCAGAAGGTGGAGCTGGAGAAGCAGCGACTAGACATTGAAGCTGAAAGGTTGCAAGTGGAGAAGGAGCGTCTGCAAATCGAAAAAGAACGGCTGCGACATGTTGACTTGGAGCGTGAGAGACTTCAGATTGAGAAGGAGCGACTTCAGATTGAATGGGAGAAGCTCAGGCTAGAGACTCTGCATGCTGAAAAGCCCACCCTGGAAAATGACCTCACCCAGACAGAAAAACCCATTGTGCAGCCTCTGGATCTAGAAACTGAAAAGTTAAAACTTGAAAAAGAACGTTTGCAGTTAGAGAGGCTGCAGTTCCTAAAGTTTGAGTCAGAGAAGCTGCAGATTGAGAAGGAGCGCTTGCAAGTTGAGAAGGAGCGCCTTCGAATTCAGAGAGAGGGTCACTTGCAGTGAACCTTCGGACTGAAGTATCAATGTTAGTGTTTTGATGTTTGTAAAATAGAGGTAGTTCTTTTCTTAATACTGAAATTGTCCTGGAGGTTTAACATTCTTCTGTTCAGAGTTGAATGCTGATGTTAAACTGAAAAAGAAAAAAAAAAAGGAAGAAAATAGAATGGTGCTCAGTATGTCAGTGTGCCTACAAAAATGAGCTTATCTGTGAAATTGCTTTTCAGTGTATCAGAACTAAGTGTTATGTTCTCTTGTCTTCAGTTGTATTAGTTTGTTGTCCTCCTCTCATAGATACGTTGGGAAGAATCAAGGCTGAACCTCATACTTTTTTCACTGTACTAACATAATGAAGGATCAGAATAAATCACCATATGTTGTGAGGGCCTGGTGCTGATGATAGCTCACACAGTAAGTATAAGAACACAATAACATGGAGTCATGATGCGATTGATTCATTAAACTTAATTTCCCCTTTTTGGTGTTGGTTTGGGTTTTTTTCCTGCTCCTGCAAATGGAAAAAGAATCATTTAAAAGTGAAAGTACTGCAGTTGTGTTTACTGTTGTTCCATGGCTTGATTGGGAGAGCAGAAAATAGTATTGTTCCTTTTGTACGAAGTATTCGTACTAGATGAAGTTGCGCATCAACCATGCCTGCTGTAGTCCGGACTGCTGGTTGCACCAGGCTGTCAGTAATGCTATATAGAATATAGCACCTCTCTTAGGACAGCATAGGGATGCACTGATTGATCAGGCATGCTGTCTCATGACCCTGGAGTAAATTCCTTGACCTGGTTTGTTCCTAGGAAGACAGTAGGTGGTGATGGGAGTCTAAGGAGTGGAGTCGCAGAGGCTGAGCACAGAATGAGGAGCACTGAGCTTGAACATGAGCGCTGTTGTTCATTCTGCCTGGCCAGCACTGAGGTCATGTCTGCGAGGCAGCCAGAAGAAGCTTATGTGGCTGACACCATATAGTATGTTTTAATTAGACAAACCAGAATGGTCAGTGCTGAAGGCTGTCCGTATTTTTCATAAGCAATGTATTCATTTAAAATAATAAAACCCTATTGTGGGAGATCATGGGACAGCATGC
>VZTM01023957.1:17033-50277 GCA_013400555.1 Jacana jacana | reverse complement strand
TCTATTTAACTCTCTTAAGTATGACTCCTTCAGAGGAAACAAACAAATAAAGCAAAATTTATTCTCTTCTTTATTTTTTGCCTTTCAGGCATAGAAATAGGATTTGAAGACTGCTGATACATCAGGTTCGAGAAAGTTCTCTGTTAGAGTCTGAACAAAACCAAATGTTTAGTCAATTCTGCTATTACTTTGATTCCATGGAGCATATTTCCTGGAATATAAAACATCAGTTTTACAATTTAAATATTTACTTTAAATATTTGTTTCTATTTTAAAAACATTTAGAAATAAAACTTGCTGTAATGATAGCTTTGACCTTGCNNNNCTGTAATGATAGCTTTGACCTTGCTACCAATTGTACTACTGTTTAGCTTTGGAGTAGTATGTGCATTCTTGAATGAAAATGAATGCTTTTATGCACTGCTGAAGCACAATATGAAATATTTGCCACTGCAAAAATCATTGTGAAAAACTCAGTATTTAAGATGAAATTTGTTTCTTAAGATTCTGCTCTTTGTTGCTCAGTGTATTTCTTCCTGAACAATTTTAGCTAAAAGGAGAGCATCATTTTTAATTAAACACACCAAAAGGGTTTAACTAATTAAAAAAACAAAAAAAACAAACAAAAAACCACAAACAAAAAACAAAAACTAAGTCACAAGATATGGATATATTATACAGCAATTAATTAAAGATCATTGGCTAATATCTAATGCCCATTTTACTTAATCTGGAGTAGAGGTTAAAATGATGTTATAAGAGAAATGCAGTCTCACAGCATCTCCCTTAAAATGAAACTTGGGGTGAGTTAATCCAAAATCTTCAAGGACCTTAACCAGAGTCAAGTCTGCTGCTGACTCTTCTTAAGACCTTGATAACACAATGAGCATCTTCCTCAGCTCCTGGATGAGTCAATGCCAGGTTTGCATCACTCGATCCTGCATTCATTGAGCTCTGAACACTGAGGGCTGTGGGAGAAGGAAGCAAGTCAAAAATCCAGAGGTGCAGGCTAACCATCAAGTAGTTCATCATCTATTTTTATCTTGTATTATGTCTCCAGATAAGAGGGAGAAAAAGAACATGTTGTTAAAATAAAAAAGTCTTAGGCAGTGTCAGACTGTGTATTTCTAAATGGGCAGCTGCAGAAATAAGTGTTCGTTCGGCACTTCTAGGATCAGTATATGCACTCAGATCTTCTGGGAAAGTATAATCATAACAGCAATAAGTGCTATGGCATTAGGCAAATACATTGGGTGCCTTTAAGTAGAAGTCACATAAAACACATGCTCTTCTGTACAATCATTTTTACATTTATATCTTTAATTTGTATCTTAAAAAGAAGTTATGTTGGATATGAATGCATTAGGGAAAAAAATACATTCTTCTAAGAAGTGCAGTCAATGAATAATTCCTACTTTTATCTGATTACACCTCTTCTAATCTTATTTAAATGCATCAGAAGATAAATTATGATGAACTAGAAAGGTTCTACCCTCCAGTACTGTCTTTTTCATCTTAATATGAAACTTCTGAATGCTCTCCATAACCCATTCAAGATCCTATCCTGTTTTTCATGCATTAGTCTTAAAATTACAGTTAACCTCTTAAATAACAGCTGGTTTTAATCTTATTGGAGGGAAGAACTGCTTTGCAAGGGAGACTATGTAGCCCTTAATCTTTCATTAGCACTGGAGAGTGCTGTGTCTGCTGGAGCACTATGATGTGTAGTTGAGGCTTTGCAAGGGAGTTCATCTCTCTGTGACATGGTTTATACACATTTTAAGCAGCCAAACTTAGACTACCTGTCTATAGTTTCAATAGTTGTCAATAGCCACCTCTTTCTTACAAATATTTGGAATATGTCCAAGTGTTGACTTGATATTTAATTCTTTTTCAATTTTTCCAGCTGTACTATATAACCTAGTCATAAGTGATCTGTTCCTTTCAATTTAGTCTTACAATCTGTATGACTGGGAATTTTTGACTGAAAATTCATCTTAAATACAAATCTCAGCTGGAAAAGCAGAGAAAGTGTCCTGTCACACAGCTGTTTTCACAAAAAACCCACTGTATTTGACTCACAAGTTATTTACTTACAATGTAAGGTCTTGGGGGTACAGAAGGGCATTTTATTCTGATTCTACACTGTACAGCATTATATGCTTGGGTACTTGGGTAGATGTGTTCTAAGCTATCATTGCAGAAGTAATAAACATTGACATCATTTAGGCATTACATAAGTGCTCTAGCATTCTTTCAAAAGACCGTGTGTGAGTGTGTGCGCACACGTTTACACGCACACACACAGATGAATAAGAGAAAAAGAGAGGAAAATAATGAAATTGCCAGTAGGAAAAGAAAAATAAAACAATAGGCATGTCTTTTGCTAATGTTCATGATTAGAAAGGAGAACACTGCAGTACCTAATTTGAGGGATGTGAAGAGATATCTTACAGGAAGGTAATTTTCAGTAGTAATGGTTCACTTCAGCTCCTATTTCAGCTGCACTATGGAGCTGTATCCTTTAGCTCTGATCTCCGTTAAAGACTTCAGCTAAATTGCTATAAAGAAGGCATCTCTTTAAAGGTAGAGTATTCACTTATTTATACTTATTCTTTTGGCCTTTTTCCTTTTTTCGTGCTTCATATTGAAAAAATAGGTTCAGTCTAAGAAATACACAAACAAAGCAACAGAATTGGACAGAATGAAATAGTAAGCAGTTTCTGCACAGAGCAAAAAGTTATCATTTCTTGTGCCTCCTCTGTTCCTTTGAAATGGTTTCCCAAAATGGTTTTCCTAACATAATTTTTTCTTTAGAGCTATAACTGAGGGTGTTCTGTCAGCTTCCTTCCTCTTTCTTTTGTACAAGTTTATAGTTTTCTATATGCAGAATGCTAAAAGCAGGTACAGTAAAATGTCAGGGCTGCAGTCATTTCATAACTGTGGCAAGTGGCCAGGTTATTTACACGTAACTCTGAGTACTCACTCATGTGGAAAAATTAGTCTCTCCATGTCTTTAAAAACATGCAGTGCTGCAATACATAGATACAAGGGGATGAAAAGAATACTATTTGGTAGTGGTTTGTTTGGTTCATTTTTTAAATTAGACACACTAACGATTTTTTCAGATTCTATTTTTTGCAAAACTTTCTATATATGTTCATAATATAACACTAAAATTCCATTCCAGTTGTGTTTTCCATTACAGATAACAAATGAAAGATTATCCTTTCACTTTAGAATCCACTGCAACAGAAAACCACTACTGAATTGATGAAAAGGATGTTATGAACCTGAGCATTACAGAGTATTCCCTGTAAAAACATCATTTTCCTCAGATGTCAGATAAATATCACATACACTTCCCCAGCCAGTATGGGAGCACAGGGCTGTCTTGTTCAGAAATAGAGACTTCTTAGCTCAAGTGGGTGGCAGCAGCCACACACAGAGTACTGAATTACTCTCATATCTACACAATAGCTTGAAAGTGCTTTAAATTGGCAATTCACATCATGGGGACAATAATTACTTGTATAATATCCTGTCCGGGTCAAAAGGACTAAATAAGGTATAAATCTGGGTAGATTAAGATGTAGATCAGCAAAAGTGATTAACTGGAAATTCTTTTTAGAAGAAAAATAAATCAGACAACTTTCAAGCAAGTAACAAATATTCCAAGTTCATCTGATACTGTTATAATACGTGTTTAAATGCTCAATTGGTTTAAAAAATTATCTCCCTGTCTGAAAAGGATGAAAATGAGCCCAAGAGCCTCTCTCTGAAAATATCTTGTTCCCAGTACAGAACAATGGACGTGGAGGCTGTAGGCGCAAATATCTAAACAAGCTGAAGTACAGAATAAGCATCTTGGAAATTCTTAAATGAAACTGTAGGTTAAAAGCCATTATAAAAATGATGCTATTACCATAATGTAATTGTACATTACTAACTTTGTAGTCACATCTTAAGCTCTAAGACAAACTGATACTTCATGATACAAGCCCTGCACAAACTAGTGTTGAACACTGATTAGCTCAGTTCTGCCTCAGCACAGGCAGACCTATGTTTAAGCAATCTCTTTCTCAGTACATTTTCTCCTATTTGCACCTGCTAGTAACACCTACCTGAGAACACAACAATTACCTAAACATTTGAGGAACATTTGAGGAAATATGGTGATATGCCAGTGCATATTTGAATATTAGCCCTAAAAAAAAAAAAAAAAAGGAATGATTAGTCAACTCCTGGCCCGTGTAACTGGAAAAAAAGACAAATGGATAAAAAGGAGACCCAGTTTTTAGAAATTACTTCATTTGAGTGGCAAACTCACACCAGAGCTTTCACAGCAGTGCTACTGCTTTGGTGAGGACGAGACATGGAAAGACAGACAGCTGGCAGGAGCAGTAGGTTTCCCAGCCCTAGCCCTAGGAAGGAGGCTGCTGAGCAGTCCCCCCTGCCGCTGCCCTATGACCAGGTACAAATCGCAGCTCTGAACCGCACACTCGCCTCACCACAGCTCATTTTCCAGGTCCTGTTTATTCTGCATTTACTCTAAACAGCAGGACTGGTGCTTGACTCTCCTCATCTCGAGTCCTCAGTCACAGTCCTGCAGCTAAAGCGCTCTCTAGTCAGAGCTTTCAAAACCTGAAGCTTAAATTTTAGTTCTCAAGTCATCTTTAGGCTTTTACATGATTAAGAAAAGTGCTGAGGCCTGAGAGTTGCTGCTATAATCAGGTCAATCCCTACTTCCTGATGCTGTTAAATCACAGTAAACCTCACTTTTTCAAAAACTTGACAACAGATGACGTGAAGGAATATGCTTATTTATATTCCACCTTCTCCACTTACATGCACAAAATGCACTTAGCCATAAGCAGCACTCTATTATTTCTCCTCTAATCCTTCACTGGGAGTTACACAGGACTAACCCACAGACATTTAGATGCCTGTGGAATGCGTAGTTTAGCCTTGTGCTTGGATGACAAATTGTTCTTCCTCTTATGTCACATCACATTTTACCACTGCAGTCAGGCACGTTGTCAAAGCAAAGGTTCTGTGTCTATTGCTTGTCTTCATTATCCATTCATTGGGTCAACCTTTCCTCTCAGAGAGGAACTGCTGCTGCACTTCTTGCTTGTTAAGAGATTGCTTCGTGACCAGTAAAAGTATATCATTAAATCTACATATACCATTTTCTTAACCAAACAACCTTGAGTTCATTTTTCTTCAAAATAGATTCTACTTTCTTTCAAAGAAGTACAATAAAAAGTGCAATTATTATTAAACAAATAAACAGAATCAAAGTGACAACATCATATTACTTTAAGGAGATCTACTCTCTTTAGAAAAATAATCTTTAGAAAAGTTTGTCATTATGTTAAACAATTGTACCTGGGAGACTGTAACAAATGTGTAAAAGCTTGTACAGAGAAAAAAACAACCTGTTTAGGCTTTCTTGAAACCCGTTAGGTAGTCAAATAGTTCCCTCATACATGTCAAGAAAACTAATATACATCATGAATGTAGTTGCTATAATGAGAATAGAAATAAAAATGAGAAAAACAAGCATATTGACAACTGCACAATGACTGAGATTCTGTTCTCTTTTTCTTCCAACTATTTGAGAAATTACAATATTTAATTTAAAGGCTTGGAAGAAAATTGTGTCTCTTAAAGGTTTGAAGAAATTCGAAGGATTCCAGCTGTTTCAGTTTTAATGGTGTTTCTTTAGTTCTACACATCTAAATAGGAAAAATCCTGTCTTTCCTTTTCATATATGAAATAATCATATCAAGGTATGGGGTTCCTTTCCTGTATTAGAAAAAAAATAAAGAGAAACAGAAAACCAAAACCTAAAAAGACCAGTCAGTGTTTCACACAAACAGATTTTTCTGGTAATATTACTAATCACACCTTATTTGCTTCACTCACATGTGTCTAATTCAAGCCAAGAGGAATGAGATACATCAATATGGCCCCATTTGGCACCAATGATGCTGTCAAGGTCAAGACACTACCAGAATGTTGTAGTTACCTGATGGAAATAAACAGTTATTTTCTCCTCCAGATTGCATTTAGTGCTGCTGAATGGAGCCTACACATCATTCTGGAGATGAAAGGTTTGATCTAAAGCCCACAGGGAGTCTTTCCATCAAGATGGGTGTGCTATGTTTGGATCAAGCTCCAAGTCTTTCATTTATCTCTGGCCAAAGGGAGTGTGACACCAGGCAGTAAAATCAATGTACACCAGGTTTGTCCCCAAGAGATCCTCCCCAAGGAGTGAAAGATGTCTTTTGCCTTCGGGCCAAGGGTGACAACGTTGTTATGCCCTTTTGGGGGGTAATGCACAAATGCATAGCACACTTAATAATCCTTGGGAGCCCTCAGTTCTAATCTTAGTGGTACATCTCAGACACCTACATTCCAGGGAAAACCTCACATCTCCCCTATGTTGTATATATGTATGTATAACAAACCAGTGTTGTGGTGTGGTTTTTTTCAGAATAAGGCAAGATTTATTAATTGGAAAGCATGTTATGGTCTTAAATAGGAACAGGAAAATAAAGTCTACCCTTACATACATTTTTTACTCTGTTGTTTCGGCATCCCTTACCTGTATTGTAAAGGAACATTTCTTATTACCCACAACCAAAATGTTTAATGTCCGGTCTTGTCACATTTGTTCTCACTATTGCCCAGTAGTTATAAAAAATTAATGTCTTCTTAATATCTATTGCGTGTCCAAGAAAATTCAATTCAGGCACTGAAAATATCTGAGAGAGTATTCATATCTGTACCAACTGAGTCATATAATCATATAATCTTTTTTCTGACCAAGAAAATCATAAATGTTTCAAATCCATTGGACAAAACCACAATTAAGGAAACTGAATATAGTTTCAAGTAGCCAGCAGAGAAATTCGCAACATTCTCTATAGGGACTGATGTTCTCTAAATTGAAGGTTAACACCTAACCACCTAAGTTTTAAGTGGGAAGGGCAGGATTCCAGGGTAGTGTTAAGTTATCTACAAGTTCATTCAGCTGTACCAGAGTCATTAGCATCACAGGCCTGTTGGTCTAGCAGGCACTTCATCTCCTAGAGTGCAGTGGAGCACTAGGAGTCATGCAGCACCATTTTTTCTCACCCTGCCCATTTGATGTGATGCATGAGGGAGAACAAGTACCTTACAGTGACAGCATCAGGTGCTCTGTAAGCCTGAAAGATCATCAAATACAGCAGCAATTGGACACGCCACAGAGAAAGCATCATCTGCACTGACAGAGATACAGATAGAGATCTGTTAGACAATGTCTATTTTGGACTGATGAGCTCTCTGCTATATACTGACCTCAAAGGATAAAATATTATTATTGAAAATGGAAGCAGTAATAGCATAGCCATGAACAATAGAAACTTCAGGATTTGCACATATAGAGCCAGGGATAAAAAAAATAAAATATATATATATCAGTTGGGATTTTCCATCATTTTATTGTACATCTAAGATAGACCTGAAAATACCATCTGTGGAACCGAAAGCTTCCTTTCACTGATAGTATAGAGGAATTCAAAATTTTATTATTAAGTCGATGTATTATTCTATTGTGGCTACACTTATGACAAATAATCTTACCAATCCAAGCCATTCTGCATGAAACAGGAAATATTAAAAAAAAAAAAAAAAAAAAAAGCAAACAAAAAACCAAATATTTTAAGTTGTATATTTCCTGGCAACTTTTCACATTGTCTAAATCAAAAAGGGAAAACATAAATTCCATTTTTAACAAACACATAACAACAGAGGCATAGAAAGAGAATTGAAATCTTAACAGCAACATCCTAACTCACCAAAAAAAGTGCTGTTAATTCTTTTTACATTGTTTTATTCCTCAGTATAATTTTAGAGAACACATTTGTTATGGTTCTCTCATATTTACAAGAAAACATTTGGTTTATGATACATTTCTCCTTACATAGTCTTAAAATGAAACCCTGAGTAACTTTTGACCTGTACCATAATTACCAGTGATGTCCAACTGAAATATTTTCTATGGGTCTAGATACAGCTCACCTACTTTTCCTTATTTACAACCCCATGGAATATTTAGCCACGCATGCCATGGCTCCTCTTTTGGGAATCTTCCCTACTATGCATGCCCACTAGTGAGAAGAGGACTAAGAAGAGAACAGGAAAAAGTGGCTTGAAAATATGGATTCTTTTTTGTGGGAATTATACTTTCTATGGGCATATCAAGACAACCAACAACAGCATTAGAGGTTCACTTATTTTTCAGCTCTATGGGGAAATCAGGGCAGGGGAAAAAGAGCTACAACAAACTGCTGGGGTATTTGGCAAACTTTGGCAAGCGGACCCCACAAAACTCTAAGCTTTAGTTTGTAAGCTTATTGCTATTCACTCAGTAGGGCCACCTTTTATAGCAGTCAAGGCCCTGTGAGCAATGTGGTACATTAGAGCAAAATTATGCACCAACTCCCTGATTTATGGCTAAGATCTGTACTAAATTAAGTAGAAATTCTAAATTAAGGAGAAAATCGGAAATTAAAAGGCAAGGCTAATTTATTAGGAAATAATTTGCTAACCGCCAGTATTATGGAAATAGTTCTAAAAATAAAGCCCCAATGGAAAAATATATAACTAATGCACAGGATTTTTGAAATGCAAGAACTCTTGGAAAGTTTAAGGACTCCCTAGGGTAGCTATGCTTCCCTACCCCCAAATAGTAGATAATTAACTTCAACTTTTACAACTAAGAGTTTTAAAAAGCTGAAAGAGTTCTCAAGAAACTAATGTTAGTTCATAATAAATCTTGGAATACTCAGAAAATTCCAGAGGAGTTGTAGGAAAATAATTTTCTTCCAATATTTTAAAAGGCTACATAGTGACTCAAGTAATTATAATCCTGTCATCATAGCGTCAGTTATAGGCAGACGAATGGAACAATTGGTATGAAGCTCAATTAATTAAAAAACTAAAGTAGGATAATAATTTAATTCATATCAATCAGATCTTGTCAAAATAGCATAATATGAGATTTTCTTTTTTTAGATTTTTAAAGTGGCTGATAAAAGCACTAGTTTTAATTTAATATGCCACAGCCAATGTATCATTTTATTTGCTACCTAAAATTAATATAATATAAAATTAATGGGGCAGAGATTAAATGGTAAATGAATCAAAATGGGTCAAAATATCTCTAAAAATATAGGGTCATATACTTAGGACTAAGATTGATAACTGTACTCAAAGGTTTCTGAAAATGACTGGGAAATGTCAATGTTTCCAATCAACAGACAAAAAATCTCTCAGAGTAAAATCTGAAAGATTAATGCAACACTTGAACATTTAAACATGTAAATAGAATCAAACCCCAAAGAAAGTAAGTTATAAAAATTCCCTTACTGACATCACGTTTTGTGTTTTGATTACCTTTAGATTTAGTGTCCACACCTAAAGACGCGTGTCCATAAACTGAAGTTTTGCGGGGAAATCACACATAATCACAGAATGACTAGAAACTAGTGATTATTATTTAATTTTTCAAATACTAAGTTAACAGGTGATTTTATGTCTCTTTCTCTACAGGTGTAGGGAGAGTAGAGGAATCACTGCCGACTTTTTCTCTTCCTTACCATATCCTCTATATAAACATTTCACGTCCATAAATTGAAACAAGAGAAAGCCACACTGGAAATAAAAGATAATTTTTATTATTCTTTTTTAAACAGTAAGCAATTTATACGTGTTGGAAGCATGGAGTAACAACAGGAATGTTTTCATTAATTACTATTTTTTGATTTAGACCTTATTTTTAATACAAAAGGCATGAAGTATTTGAGAGAGATTAATTCAAGAAACCTCAGTGATCTGGTTGATATTAATGGAACCATGATCAAGGAACTTAATAGTTTATCAGTAAAAACTATTACTCTATTAAAAACCTCAGGAAAGTGGCTTCATTCATATTGATCTTTCATTGCCTTATACTTTGAGTAGTCCTGATGTGATTTAAGTGAGCTTCTTATGCATAAGCAGTTTTAGGATATAAAAACCTCACTAGACCTAAGATTAGTGATTATAGTAAACATTTTCTAAGAGCAATTTCATTTTTCTAGAGAATGAGGATATGATCTAACCATCTGGAAAAAGCACATTGCACTCATGATCTATACAGCATTTCTTTTTCTTTCCATGGCTAATTCTAGGGCTATTTAGATCTCATTTTTGTAATGAGAATTCTTAATAAACTCTCCATTTGTAAGCAGCAGCAATACTTTTCCACTCAAGTTATTCTACTTTTCTACTTTAGCTCTCTTATTTTTTTTTCTTCTGAGATTTTCTCCTGTAGTTAATGCAGTTCAAAAAAATAATGAAGGCAACAAACCCTCAGAAATGGAAAGCAATGAGATCAGAGTTATTGTCACATCAATCTTGTTTGCTAGTCTAGCAAAAGGTGGCTAACAACAAGCTAAATACCTGATCCATAACACAATCCATGCATGTTATAACATACGACATAACATGATCATGCATAACACAATCTATAAACAAAACCATGATACAGTTGTGTGTGATTCTGGAAAACCATCCGTCCAACCAACCTGTACAGATAGCTGGACAGTCAGCATGAAAGTGTTATCGCTGAATGTGTCCACAGATTTGAGGACCTTTTCACTAATTAGATGACCTGAAGACCATGTGCTTGGTCACTGTCTTTTGAGCACAACTTTAGTAAGGGCATATAAACTAGAAGAAGGCTCTTGAGCAGGGATTCAGTCACTTTGAGCAGAGAGACTGTGGTGGAGCAGCCAATCCGTAGGCAGGACTCTCCCAGCACTTAGTTAAAAGCTGAAAGCTCTGCATATGGGTGAATAACAATATTCTTCCTCTACAGGTGTATGTCACTGAAGTAGAAAGATGACATAGGTTGGATTTTCCAGTCAGGCAGCAGGCTGTCAGCAAGAGTCTGGAGATTCTTCCAGGCTGCAAAACCAATATCTCATCACTGCTTATAAACATCTAAAGGTGGGGTGTCAAGAGGGTGGAGCCAGACTCTTTTCAGTGGTGCCCAGAGACAGGACAAAGAGCAAAAGGTACAAATTGGATCACATAAAATTCCATCTCAACATGAGGAAAAACTTATTCACTTTGAGGGTGACAGAGCACCAGAACAGGCTGCCAAGAAAGGTAGTGGAATCTCCTTCTCTGGAGATACTCAAAACCCACCTGGATGAATTCCTGTCCAGCCTGCTCTGGGTGACCCCACTTTGGTAGGTGGTTGGACTAGATGATAGTCCCACATGACATCCTGGTCTCAAAATTAGAAAGTCGTGGATTTGACAGATGGACCATTTGGTCGATAAGGAACTGGCTGGATGGTTGCACTCAACGGATTGTGGTCAATGTCTCAAAGTTCAAGTGGCAGCCAGTGACGAGGTATATTCCTCAGGGGGCAGTACTGAAACCAGTGTCGTTTAACATCTTTGTTGGAGACAGGGATAATGGGACAGAGTGCACCCTCAGCAAGTTTGCCAAGGGCACCAAGCTGTGTGGCATAGTGGACATGTCAGAGGGAAGGGATGCCATCAGAGGGATCTGGACAGGCTCGAGATGTGGGTTCATGCAAACCTCATGAAGTCCAACTAAGTCAAGTGTGGGGTTGTTTCTCAGCTTGTTAAATATGCTCTTTGCAATCACAGAAAGATACGCAAGTTTAAGTTTTCTGATATGCATTTTAATACATAACAAGAGAGAATATTAAGCTTAGGCTGGCAGCACCAGAAGTCAGAGTAAAGGTGGTTTGCCAAATAATTTTTTAATTTCTGGGAAACAAATCTACATTGGTTCCTAGATCTGCAAACAGACACACTCCTCCATTAACAAGTCTGCTTCTTAAAGAAAGAAAGAACAGGTCTACAAAGATAATTTAGGTGACAAAAAAAGAACTCTATATGGGGGTATCTAAGTCATCTGAGGAGTTATCAGAATGCCTTTAGCATTCTCTAGTAGCAAACGGGAAAGCTTATTTGAGCAGCGGTTCAGCTTTGAACAACAGAGCAAACTCAGCCACAGGATGTGAAATCAATTTGTAACAAATTTCCTAGAGAAATGGGCAATTTACTAAAGGGCACAAAAAACTAACTTGTTATGAGGAGTATTTGAAAAATCCGAAGAGAGATCAATCCTGCCCATTCTGGGGGAAATGACATGAAGTACAAGGACACTAGCAAAAAGAAGAAACCAATAAGTTGAAGTAGTTTGGCTATTTTGAGTACAAGGAAAGAGAATCTAAAGCTGGCAAAAAATGGGCAAGAATGTGCATTTTCCAAGGTGGTTAGCAAGGTCATTGACTTTGACCTCCATGAAGGCTAGGTGGCAGTCTGGCCTACAGACAGTCAATTAAATTAGAGGATTGGATGGAATGTATTTAAGAACACTGTTAGTACTCATACCTTCCTTCTCCACATTCCCTGATGTGCAGATCACATAATACAGTGATATCTGCAAGTTGCAGTGGTGTATTTGTTAATCTAAATACATGACTTTAATATGTGAGAAGTTACCTTCAGTATGGTTATAAGAGGAACCTTAGAGCACAAAACTTTGTTACTGGCATATTAAATTGAACTTTCCAAGGGAATCAAAATGACAGTTGAGATAAAAATCAGTTTTAATGTTTTCAGCTAGTCTGCCTAACATTTTAGTTGTGATTATGCAATCTCTCATTTAAGTGTTGTATATTCTGACTTATTTGACCCTTAAACAAGCAGGAATCAGAAGTAAGAATGCTTCTGAAATAGACTTTACAAAAATAACTATACATCCATTGTAAATGCAAAACCACTAAAATTCAATATTGCATGTAGGAGCATTCCCTATTTCCTCTACTGGAAGATTATTGGCATGGTTTTGCTGCCTCATTCACAAAAAAAATTTGCTCTATATCTTGATTAACATATCACTTTTCCTTTAAGTATAGGCTATATTTATGTACAGAATGAGCAATATGTTAACAGCATTGTTTTATTTTATGTGTTTGCTGAATTCTGAGACAGAATACAACATACAACATGCTGCCCAGTTATACATCTCTCATCTAAGTCTTCCCACAGGACTCTTATTTCAGTGAAAAGATGTAGAAAATTACATCTCTTTATGATTTGTGTTTCAAGAATTCTAATTGTAATTCAAGGGTGTCTTTAATACTCTCTCTGAATAATGAAGAGTATTACTCTTTAATCATTGCTTGATGGATTACAATCAGCACGTCTAGACAAATTTCACGCTTATCTTCTAGGAAAACTAGTAAGCAACAATTATTCAGCTTGTCCATTTTTAATAAATATTTATTTATTTAACAATGAATGCTTTGAGAGCTCAAAAGCTCACAAGACGGCATTCTCAGTTAAAAAATAGATTGATAATAATACAAGTTAAATTACATTGAGGTATCCCAAAGAGGAAAGAAATCATGCAATGAGGTAATCAATAGGAATAATTCTTGGTTTGGTTGCATTTGATTCTCCTATCACATGTACAGAACAGTTAAGGAATTCCACTCTGTACAGAGAATAGAAATATTTCCATATTTCTCATACTCGTATTTATTAAATTTATTATCCATGATGCCCTTATCTTTTCTGTAAAGGCATAGGACAAACCTAGCATAAATTCCAGTTATACTTTATTGATTTTTATTTTTTAAAAAATCTATGGACATTCTTTTTCATTTTTAACATATTCTGTCATTCTTTTTTCTCTCCTAGTTGAGGAATATGTAATAGATAAGCAGATATAAATTCAAAAGAATGAACTCAATGAGCACCAACACTTGTTGGCGTGTTTAAGTCTGAAGTTTACACTAAGAATACTTGAACAAGTTTCTGTGTCCTGAGAAATGCCCTTACATCTATTACAACAGAGATATTATAAAGAACAGTGTGAGGAATAGCAGCTGATATGCCTTTGCCATAACATTAGGACATGCATAAAATCTGTATAATCATCAACTTACCGATAATTCTTTCTTCCTCATTCAATTAATCATAAATCTCTCCATCTCCGTGCTCCGCTGGAATATTGTTTCATGACTAGCATATGTTGACACTACATTAATCTGTGTTTGGGAACAGTATATGAATAACTAACCTTTGCATTTGTATTGTATTGTATGTTAGTAGCTAACATTTGTCTTTTAGAATCATAGAATCATTCAGGTTGGAAAAGACCCTTGGGATCACCAAGTCCAACCATCAACCCTATTCTACAAAGTTCTCCCCCACACCATATCCCCCAACACCACATCTAAACAACTCTTAAACACATTCAGGGATGATGACTCCACCACCTCCCTGGGCAACCGATTCCAGTGTCTGACCACTCTTTCTGGGACTTTTTATTTCCTAATGTCCAGTCTAAACCTATCCTGCTGCAGCTTGCAGCCATTCCTTCTCGTTCTATTGCTAATTACCTGTGAGAACAGATCAGCACTAATCTCTCTACAATGTCCTTTCAAGTAGTTTTAGAGCACAATGAAGTATCCCTTCAGCCTCCTCTTCCTCAATCTGAGCCCCTTCAATCTCTCTTCATAAGATTTATGCCCCAGACCCATCACCAGCTTCATTGCCCTCCTCTGCACTCACTCCAGCACCTCAATATCTCTCTTGCATAGAGGTACTCAGAAACGGACACAATACGCAAGGTGTGGCCTCACCAGTGCTGAGTACAGGGGGACAATCACCTCCTACTTCTACTGGTCACACTATTTCTAATACAAGCCAGGATGCCATTGGTTTTCTTGGCCACCTGGGCAGACTACTGGCTCATATTCAGCTGCTTGGCAACTAGAATTCCCAGGTCCTTTTCTGCCAGGCAGCTCTCCAGCCACACTTCCCCAAGCCTGTAGCGACGCATGGGGTTGTTGTGGCCCAAGTGCAGGACCTGGCACTTGACCTTGTTGAAACTCATACTATTAACATTGGCTCTTCAATTCAGTCTATCCAAATCTCTCTGTAAAGTCTCCTTATCCTCATGCAGATCAACACTCACACTTGGTATCATCTGTGATCTTACTGTTGATATACTCTATGTCCTTATCAAGATCATCTGTAAAGATGTTAAACAGAAATGGTCCCAACACTGAGCCCTGAGGAACACCATTTGTGACCAGCCGCCACCGGCTAAATTTAATTTTAGCTTTTCCTTCTGGCTGATAAAAAATTACATGTTTTCCGAGGAAGAACTTCTTTTTCTTTTTCTATTTGTCCACTGTCCTGAATTAAGTGGATGGCTTGCTTTTGACTGCAAACAAAATTTCAAAGGTCAGAATTTAATTGTGTAATGGCAATTTGAGTTTTAAAGAACAATGATAGCACGTAAGGACTTCAATTCTGCTTTCTGATAGGGAAACCCTTTCTGTGGTAGGTTGACCCTGGACAGCAGCCAAACACCTACCCAGGCCCACGCTTATTCCCCGCTTCCACAGGTTGGAGAGAAAATACAAGGAAGACTTAGGGATCAAGATAATGACACTTAATTAAGGAAAACAAAAGCAGTGCACACAAGTAAAAGAAAGGAAGAATTCTTTCACTGCTTCCCATTGGCACTCCTATGTCAAGACACTTTGTGGGAAGCACGGTCTCAGTATGAATAATTGTGGCCTAGGAAGGCAAATAGCCATGAACGTCATTTCCCTTATTTTTCATTGGTAGGAATGATGTCGTATTGGATGGAATGTCTCTTCGATCAGTTGAGGTCAGCTGTCCCAGTTGTGTCTGCTCCCAGACTCTTGACCACCCCCAGTCTACTTGCTTTGGGGAATAACAGGTAAGAAAGAGTGACTTGAGGCTGTGCAAACACTGTTCAGCTATAACCAAACCACTGCTGTGCTATCAACAATTTTTTAGTATCAAACACAAAGCACAGAACCATCCAGGATGCTATAAAAGAAAGTAATTCCACCCCAGACAGGCCCAGTATAGGGACAGAGAGGTGACTGTCATTTTGTATCAGTGGACAAACTAAAGTTTCCGGAACATGAGAGAGATTTGGATTTCCAGCATAGAGACCTGGCAGTCCAAGGGAAAGGCAAAACAAAACAAGCCATCTTCCACTAGAGAGCAAAACAAACAATTGGGAAGCATAGCAGCATCAGTAAATTAAAGAGTAGCATGAGTATTTTTTGGCATCTGTACTGACTCTATTTCTGCTAAAACAAAAGATGATACTGTGCCTCTGTCTAGTGTTCCCTGTCTTGACTGGCTTTACCTTGATGTGAACACAAGTCTCTCAAGAATTAAAATATGGTTGCTGGTGTTGTTTTATTTGTGTCACACCAATAAGCAGTAGCATTTTATAAGGCAAACGGAAGATGACCTGTGGTGTTTGTAGTCTAAGCATTTATCTATGGAGTAGTCATACAGCATGGGCTGTGAAAAGCAGAGATAACATCCAATATCTCACGTACTGGCAGCAATTTCACAGCAGTTGCAGGAGTGTGGTTGGCTCATAAATCCCATCATAACCTGATCATTCTTCCTGCTCCAAGAAAGCTGCATCCTTAGGATGTAAGTAATGGGCATAATTTCTGCTTCTACAGGGGAAAAATGTACTTAAACTTCTTTCCCTCCCAGAACCTTCTCCCATTCTGACAAGTCCTCCAGAAAACTGCCACATGTGCATGAATCATGGAACGCTAGAGGCTGGAAGGGACATCTGGAGGTCATCTGGTATAACCCCTCAGCTCAGATAGGGTCAGCTAGGCAAGGTTGTATGGGACTGTGTCCACTCAAGTTTGGAGTGTCACCACAGGTGGAGACCACATGACCTTTATGGGAAACTCATTCCATTATTTGACCACCCTCAGAGTAAAGAAGCATTTTCTTCTGTTCAGATGGAGTTTCCTGTTTGAATTTTTTGGTTTTGTTGTTTGTTCAGTTTTATTATTATTTCTGCCCATTACAGTGAGCACTACTGAGAAGAGTTTGGTTCCATTTTCTTCATCCCTTTCCATCAGGAATTTATAAACTTCCCCCCCTAGCTACCTTCTCTCCACGCTGAACAGTCCCAGCTGTCTCAGTCTCTCCTCATATGAAAAATGGTCCAGTCCTTTAGGAAGGGGCAGAGGGAGAAAGATGACTTCTCAATATTAAGAGTAGAAGAGCTGGATGCTGTCTATTTTTATTTTTTTTAAAGATTTATTGAAAAGCCTTTTTTCTTTCCAGTACTATGGATTGAAGAAGCCAAATGAAACTCCAACTTGCGATTTTTGCATGCTGCTCTGTGTACAGTGCTCTAACCAACATTTTTCCTTTGCCCATGTGCATGCTCCTAGTAAGTGATTAAATGTTTTCAACAAAATATAGAGAGTGTATTTGGGTGTGCGTTTTTGGTTTGGTTTTTTTTGTAGATCTGAATCACTTTAGCTGTATTTTTGGCAAACTTCATTCACTTCATCTTCTTGGCATTTCATTATATTTTACGATCACAAAGTCAACTCTCCAGCAACAAAGCGAAACACGGCTCTTTGAAATAAATGTTGTCATTAACAAGCCATGCCAGACGCAGTGACAGATTTGCAGCTGTAATGAATAACATTTCCCGCAAAGTTCTCCTGTCTGACAGAAAAGCTGTGACATTACTGCAGGCAACAGTGTTGGAAACTAAAAGATTGATTGATGCAAGTAGATAATTGAAACCTCAGTACTGTCACATGCACATCAACCTAACAACCAAGCTACTACTCTGCGATAACATTTATCATGTAACAACTTCTCCATGAAAAGTACACACACAGACACAAACAGAAAACACGTAGAAGGTTTCTTAGTGAATATGAGCTACATGCTGATAATTTATCCTAACTAGCTGATAAATTAAATCTAGGTCTCTAAACCAAAAATTAGTTCAGTTACTTCTGGTATCTCATCTTCTGGTTCCTGGATTCAGTTCAAAGTGGTTGGCAAATGACGAGAATACTTAATAGGAGGTAGAGATGAGTAGCAGTGGACCTTTGACATAGTAAGTGATAGCATCATTGTCATGTCTGAGTGCCCATATTTGTTCCTGCCTAGATAATTGACTGACTCTCAGAGGTTCTGGGTTTCTAAAAGTTATGAGTAATGAGGATCTACACAAAAATTCTTAATGCAAAGCATCTAAATGATTGGATGACTGTTTTATTATTGATTTCAATGGACTTCAGATCACACTCAAATTTGGTGTCACACCCAAAATTAGTTTAGATTCCAAATGCCTATATGAACCTGTCTGTAAGGATATCTAGAATAGTTGGTTGGGTTTTTTTTAATAATTCCTCTTCATAATCCTATTAAAGCTTGCAACAGGTATTTACTCATTTAAAATAATTTTTGCTCTCTTACACCTACTATTACAGAATGTTTTATTATATGGTTTTCTCTCCAGAAAACTTATAAACAAAATAAGCTCTAACATACATAATCTTTGGAATGACTGGTGTAAAATAAATGGATCCATGTGGATGCATTGGCTTTAGCAGAATCACATTGGTTTACATTGTTGAACCATAATTTATAGGTCTACCTAATCTTAACAAATGACTAATGAAAAAAGCATTGATTTTTCAAAAGAAACATCAGTATATATGACATTAGAAAATTATCACATAAAAAAAGACCTACTGAAGAAAAAGTCACCAACAGCAATTCCAGGTAAAGAGGACTGAAACCATACATGCAAATCAGAAATTAATTACAAAAAAGTTAATATTGCATTTGCTTTTTCTGACACTTTTACAGCAAATCTCTTAGTTAATAACTTAAAAAAAAAAAACAAAACAAAAAAGAAAATTAAGAAAATGCTGAGTTGTTCTGTTCTTATACCAAAAACTAAGAGTGATTCCCATAATAAAATGTTCAATGAAATAACATTCCAGATCAGTTGCATAGATTTTACCCTGCTACTGATGTTAAATGTAATATATTTTATGATTTGTCATGATTCTATCGTTTATTTACCACTATTCTACATAAAGGTCTGACAGGAACAGCCCATAAAATGGCTTAAATTGTCAGCCTCTGCTGAGAATCAGGCCTGTCTCTTTCTATTTTTGTCTTTTACTCATTCTCTCTCTAGACATATCTTTCCTCAAGTCCCCCTCAGGCTTTTTTCAATCTCCTTAAGTTTTTTTTTCTTTCTTTCTCTCCATGAGCTTTGTTTCAACTGTTCTGACAATCTGTGGACTGATTCCTGCAGTTCTTAAGCATTCATCATGTTCTCAGAAGCAACTTTGGTTGACTTCACCAGGGGCAGCACAATTTCACCCGTGGTTATTCACTTTTCTTTGCGTCTCTTTTCCATTTCATTTCATTGACTGGAAATTTGATTCAATTTTTCTGCTCTGGCGTGGTTTCTTTCATTCCTGCAATTCTTTTCTGCTGCCTTTATTCTTTGGTATTTTTATGTCCCTCATCTACTGACAGAGTAAGAGAAGAGTAGTGAATTAGGATGCAATCCTCTCTTTTGATAGGGCCTCTAAGACCCGGAGACAAATACTGTCTGAACTCAGGAAGTAATTGAGCCATAGAGACATTTCTTTCAATGAAATTTTGTATCTCCTAACTCTAAAAGCTGATCAGCCCTTAAAATATTTAATACAATTTTCAGTGTGCTTGGTTGTTTAAGGATTTTAAAATTTATTTCCCTGATTTTGCTCACTATCTTATGTAACAAGCACGGAGTTAGCATCTGTATTCACTTTGACTCTCATTTCATTCAGTACATTTTAGGTCATACTCAGCTAGAAATTTCCCTAAATTTAAATAAAATATGAATATTAGGAAACTAAATTCAAAGATGACAATTGAAATTAAAACGAAACAAAAACAAAAAAAAACAACACTTTTTTTTAATCAGATATTCATTTAGTAATTTTGCACTGATTAATTTTTCTGGAGTTTCTCTATGTAAGAAAACTCTCAGAATATTTTTTTTTTTATATGAACAATCTATTTCAGTTAACTCAGATTAAATCTTGTAACAGAATCAAGGTATTGCTGTAGGGCTTAGTCTCAGCTGATTTTAATGCTTCACTGGACGCAGCTCCCAGCTCCCTGTCTGGTCCTGTTGTGCAGCTGCAAATCTGCAGGTGAATTGGGAGCCACCCTCCTGTGTCTTCTGTCTCCCAGCTTTAGCTCTCATGGGAGTCTTCATTTCCCAAGCTGATAAGCACAGACTACCTTCTTCTCCTTCAGACTTTTGACACTGCAGGTTCTCAGAGGAGATCCAGCTGCTCTCTTTCTCGTCATCTCTGATACTGCACCTCATCCCACAGCTCCTTTGCTTTATGGCAGAGGTCCTCCACCATCGCCACCCGGTCACGCAAATCTGCAGGGAAAGTAAAATAGAAAACAACAGCTGAGGCAAAACAGAAAATGTTACGTGTTTATTTCAGCAGAGAGTAAAAAACTTCCCCTGAATTCTCTTCTGCAGAGACTCATTAAATGGACCCACAGGATGTGCTGTAAAATATCCTGTTCCTGTGAATGTACTTTAATTTCTTCATTTCTATGCAAAACGGATTCCAAACAGCAACAATACATAAAACTATAAGTATGACTAGTAGTTCATATTTTTAAATAGGACACCACAAGTGAAAAAATATAATTCTACACAATTGATATGAGACAATATGCACGCTACATTTATAAATAATATATTTGAATACATAGTGGAATAGATCATTAGAAAAGCTCATTTTATAAGATGTTCCTATCAAAGAGGCAAACTATGAAAAGATGAAACTAGGAATATCTCCTCTTTGCCTTCCTATAAAGAGGCTGGTTTGACCTCAGTCTTTGTATTCCTCTTATATTTCAAGTGATTTCCCAAATCTTCCACCACTGCTCTTTGTCAGCCCTCAAACTAGTAAAAAAGGAGACAACTTTCCTAGAACTAAACCATAAAATGTCAAATGCTGTAAAAGACATAATGCACCTTTATGAAAAATACAATGTTATATACCAAGCAAAGTAACTCAATAAAATAAATAAATATATAGTAACTCTGACAGAAATTAACTCTTAATGCCATTAAAGTAATGAGGCATAAGGTCAAAGGAAAGGAAACAGGATTTTAAATTAGTATTTTCACTGCAATGATGGAACCACTGCTGAGACCCCTAATCCGTTCATGCTGACAGACCCATTATCTGCAATTATTCTTTATTCAAGTGTAAACTACCATTATGCAGGGAGCTGTTGCTACTGCAATAAAAATTTTAAAAAAGCTCTGTACTGTAAGCTTCTGCTGACTTCACCAAGATGCCAAAGGCTCACTGTAAAAATATAACCCTCCATTTGCAATTATAACTTTTGTTTTATTTTGTCCTTTTCAAGAAAAGAAAATAAAACATTTGATGCATCTACTTGAAGCACAAATTTGCACCAGGGGTTAGAGTCAAAGTTTATCTATATGTATCTATCTATATCTACATCTATGTCTATCTATATCATCTAACTCATAGAATCATAGAGTCATTTTGGTTGGAAGAGACCCTTGGGATCATCGAGTCCAACCATCAGCCCTACTCTACAAAGTTCTCTAAACACCACATCCAATCTACTCTTAAACACAGTCAGGGATGATGACTCCACCAGCTCCCTGGGCAGCCTATTCCAGTGACTGATGACTCTTTCTGTGAAGAAGACTTTATATTGTCTATATCTATATTTGTATATCTGTCTAGATACATCTATACCCATATACATATATAACATTTATTCTGTAATGAGTGTCTTCATGTAAAGCTCAATTTTGAAAAGCAGTAAACAAAGATGGATGATGTGTCCTGTGGTAGACATAATGCTTTCAAGAGAGAAGAGCTGGTCCTGCCTGCTTCCATCTCCTGTAAATAGGAGAAATAGCTGCAGAATGAAAGCAAGGCTTCTTCAGATTTTTCAGCAAGCTCAATAATTTCCAGCACAGACCTCAAAAAGATAACTATTGACAAAATTGTCTGAAAATTATTGACGCATATACAAAATGCTTTGCAAACTTAAGAGAGATGGAAGAAATATGCTTTCAAAGAAATCACTGGCCCTCATATTTAGAGGAATTGTCAAGCATTAGAAAATACATGACATTTAAAAATAAAAACAACAAGAACAAACAAACAAAACAACAAAAAAAAAAACCAAACAAGATATGTTCTTTTTCCTGTCACAGTCACATTCCTGATAAGCTATAAGTAGGGTAAGAAATACTGAACTGGGAGTCCTTTCAGATCTGCTCTACACACTGGGATTGAATTTGTTGCCTGCTACTGGGACAGATGCCATTGTGGACACAGGATAGTGATTTCACTGTGGCTCACCTGGTAGATAAGCCAATAGGTGATGGCAAGGGTTACACAAGGACTGTCTAGATGGTACTGAAGGAAAACAAATGGAGAAGCAGACTAGAAAAGGAAGACAGCAATGGCTGCAGTATGATCCATGCCACACATGCCTGGCATTTCTCCCTTTTTCTCTGGAGAGAGCCTTCTGGCTGTATATGTCATGTGATATAAACATGTTCTATGAATGCTCTAACCTGATGCAATGCTGACATCGCACAGATATGTCCTATGAAGTTATTTAAATACCTTTTATGCATTAATGTATTTTTCAAGGTGTAAGAAAGACATAGATCATTAAAGGAGAAATATCCCTTCATATAGCGAGAGAACTGTAAACAATGTCAGAAAAAAACACCTACATTTACCTTATATGACTTCTAATCTCATGATTAGCATTCTGCCCTGTTTTTAATATTTCTGAAGTCTGTCACAGTGACATTATTGCATTTTTAAATTGGAACCCAAATCCCATAATAATCTATTAGATATAGACTTCCTCCCTGATACTAGAGAGGTCCTGTCTAAGCAGAAGTCTAGTTCATATCATGTTCATTGTGTAAAGACATATTGCATCAAAATTAATACAGGTAAAAGGATTATCAGCAAGATCTGGCAAAGTAATAAACTGAACAAGTAAGTCTGCCATTTTCCCTGTTCAAAATTCCAGCTTTATGATGCAAGTTTTCAACTTAAAAGTCTGAAGACACAGACTTTGCCTGAATTTAGCTTTATTGAGTCTGAGGAAAGGGTGAGGATACCAAGAGTGAAAGAACCTCTTAACCCTTGTTCCTTGTGCCCACACAATGGTAGCATCAGCAGCAAGACCCCTTTCAGTCACAAAAAGACACTGAGGTACCACTGTGAGGAGAATGGCATTCACACAGATGTGCACAGAGATTGTCCCTGTGGCAGATGTGGTGGAAAGACAACATGGGCTTCAAGCAGATAGTGTCTGTAAAGAGTTTGACCTACAAATGTTCAGAAGTCTCACCCCAGAAGCTTATAACTTAGTCATATGAAGCCACATTTTCACCAAGTCATCAGAAACCCCATCAAAAAGCCCAAGGCATCCAGTTTCCTCTGCCGGATTTTCAGTGAAGCAAGTAATAATTTAATAAGCAAAGCAACATATTCGTTTTTAATTGTACTTTGAAAAAAAAAAACCCAAAACAATCTTTTGTGGAACTTCTTCCAAATGTGCTGTTCTGAACTGACGCTATTCATGGAGGATTTCAACCAGATTCCGATCTGATTTTAGCAGGGTTAAAATAAAATAAACATGGGGTTTTACACTGAAAAGTATTAGGCAGCCTGAGCCAGATGAATCTGTTTCTTCTGTCAAAAACACACTGTCAAGGAAAGAAACCAGAAGGAGAAAACAAGAGAATTGAAGCATATTAATACTTTTGTACTTCTCAGGCCTTCTTTTCTGGAATATGAGGCCTTAAGCATAACAGAGACTTTTGTAATTTACTGTAATGTACATCCTGCAATTATTAATATCATCTACTTCAATTTCTTCATCATGCAAGGGTAATGGACAGTGGAAATCGGTAACCTACTCTTATGGCATTCGGTAGGCTTACTTTAAAATATCTACAAACACTATGTTAAACATGGTTTTTATTTAATGAATATAGATCACACCTATCTCCCAAGCACCTTTGCTGCCAAGCAAATTGCTTGTACTTCCCTCTCACTGGAAGAAAGGCGATTGCTGTAGTAGCCACACTGACATTAGATACTATTTTAAAGGGAAATAGCCTGTACAGCAGGTGCACTTTGAATCGTTCTGTTTCATTTTTCTTACTTTTCCAGATGATAAAGGCATTGCTGGCTGTGTAAAATGTAAACCATTCACATAAAGGAATATGAAATTCAATCCCCATTTTGGATAACGTGATATGATTTCCCAATTCTTTAAGCAATGTCTAAAAGGTCAAGCAAGTGTGAAAATTGTAAAAGTAGCTCATCAGAAATAGGAGTAACAGTACTGGCCAAATGGAAAAACAGAAAAAGGATATAAAAAATGCACTGGGTAATTTATATGCTAGATGTAATTTCTGTTAGATTAATTGAGTAATTTATACATGCAGCTCTGAGAAAATCCAGAGTAATCTTTCTGTGAACTTGAAAATTATTTTTTGAAATAATTTCTCAAATACATTTTAAATAATTTTGCTATCACCTTTCACTTTTTCCTCCCAGTCATACAAGTAAATTACACTGCATTAGAGCCATTAGCATTTTTCCTTGTTGAAACGGAAGATATGGAAATAGATTTTTTATACTGTGGGGCTATACTGTGGGAACTGAATATGACATTTCAGAATATTGCTTTCCCACAGAATTTTTTCCAGCAGAAGTGCTGCACTCTGTCACCTGTGTGACCCATGATTGAGTTTTTGACCCTGCTTTCTGTGTGTTCATACAAGGGGGATTGGTGACAGTGTCAGGTGACTCCAATGAGAACCTGATGGAGTCGTCACAGCTGTGTTTGGTAACACAGGGAGTGTAGAACAAACAGAGTGAAACTAGGGCAATGACAGGTTTGATGACAAATAAGTGTGTGGCTTTCACACACTTAGTTTTTTTTCTTAGAGCCTTTTCTGTCTCCTGTCATCTCTTTCATTCACCATCACCACTTGGCTATTTCCTTATCAATCAAAACCACTTTATTGGCTTTGTTTTAACATCTTTCTGTTTTTTTCTTGTAATGTGATTTGATCTTCCATCCTAAAAAATAGCCATGTTAACCCATATCACCTACTGTTAGATTTGTCTAAAATATATTGTATGAAAGAAAAAAACACAGACTCATATGTCAAGAACTTAATATTTCATTGATTTTACTATCACAGTGTAAACTGGGAATATTAAGATCTTAGGGAGCTGATTGCTCAGTACAGCAATTTATTATTTTCACATCTATGATTTATAGTGCCTTCTTATATGCACTGTGTTTTTATTACCAGTCATTCTCAGACAATAGCTTTTTCAAAATGTACTGAAGAACCAAGTTGTTTTCTGAAACACAGTCAGCTGCAGAAGCTGAGAGATCACATCTGACCAACATGTTTTCTGAACTAACTCTGAAGTAGATACAATTCTAAAGCAAGTTAGAAGCTACTGTGGAGTCTAAATATCAAAAAAAATAAAAAGGATGTGGTTGATCTGGGCATAAGATGTGGGTGAGACAAATGAGGTCCTAGATGGTGTTTGTTGCACAGTTAAATGTAGTAGGCTGTCCTTCCCCATGCAAGGACTTCATCATCTAGAAGCACTTGGGTTCCAGGGGTCTGCAGGATGCCTGCTGTCTTCCAACAGTCATTGCCACACACTTGGATGCTGCAGAGGCTGCCAAACCTCAGCTTTGGTTTCAGCTGCTCCTTGCCTTATCTATGTACCTTGGCATAGCCCAAAACTCTGGAAGAACAGGAACATGCTGTTAGCATCCCGTTAAACTTCCTCTTGCTCAGCTAACCTCTGAGGCCACATGGAGCTTCCACAGCCTGCACTGACACATCAGGGGAGTGGGCCTAAAGGGAAAAATTCCCCCTTTTTCTTGTGAAAATTACAAACCTGCTGAAAGGAAGCAGCTTCTTTTCACACCAATGGCCCAGAATGCCTGACAGCAACAGAAAAGGGCAAAGTAACTGCCAGTAACCTAACAGAACTGTTCCTGAATAGCTGAAAACTGTTTCTTTTCCAAACATGTAAAAGTAGCATTAAAAATATTTCTTTTCTAAGAAATGTACAACAGAAGAAGAAAAACACTTCATATCACTGTTGTATCTCAGAGGATTGCCCTGATATTAACCATTCTGTCAGCCTTCATGCATGCTCATCCAACTTAACCTCAGTTAGACATTTTAGCTATGCAGCTTGGAGAGAGGTGACTAAAATCCACAAATCTTGTAGAACAGCACAAAAAAGGGTACGATTATGTGGGCTAAATGCTGCTTAGCAAGTGTTTGACCGACTGATATTCATTCTCCAGCTGGGATCTGATAGCTTCTTTGAAGGAAGATACAGTCAGTCAATTTGTCTGGTACCCTGTTTTATTCCCCTGCTCCACTTTAGTCTCAGTTGTTTCCACTAGCTGAAGAAATAGGAATTACAATACAGTTGCTTAATGCTTAGAACAAAAAGGGAAAAAAAAATCATTTAAAGATCTTTTTCATTTTTTTCCCCCCAAAGAGAATGAGGAAGAAGGGATTCCCTGCAAACCCTACAGGTAACTTCTTTTGAACCAATAGAGGTAGAGATTTAAAGTCTTAGTCAACTCACAGTCTACAGGGAGAAAATTACTCTCTTTTCTTAGAAAGTATGGAAATTCTACTACATCATGAATGGCCTATCCTGGAGCAGCATTTTAGAAGAATACTCATTCCCAAGTTTTGCTTTTTGAAATTCTTCCAGGGCACTTCGTTAACTTGGCTCTCTCCCCTTCTTGCAAATCATGCATCAATTGCCTTCTTATACTAAATAATTTTGCTCTTTTACATGTTTTTTCATTTGAATTTATGTTCTGTCATAATCTGTGTTAGTTTCTGCAATAATCTACTGTACTAAATTGCTGCTGTGACACAGATCTTTTCTCATTAAATGAAGGTCAAGAACAGATTCATTTGGTTTTTTCAAAATGACTCTCCTTAATTGCTCTTTCTTATAACATTGACTCTGTGAAGAGATTCCAATAACATCACCTTGTTGTGGGACAGTGAAGTGGATGGCAGAGTCCAGCTTTGCAGGTATCCTCTGGATTAGTGTCATCAATGATGTCATCAGTGTAACTAGGACAGTTTTCATTTGTATAGTTCAGATGCATTATTACATCTTAATATTCAGAAAAATCACCAGTATTGTTCCTTGAAAGTAAGGCAACCTCCAGTGAGAGGAGAGAAATACTGTGAGAACGGTATTTCTTAGATGACCATTGAAGGCCTGGACTAAGGATCTGGTCTCTTAAAATTTAGAGTATTTTGTACAAAACATATGTCAGATTTCTTAATAGTATAGGCTTTTCTCATAAATATAAACAAAATTAATTTACAGCAAGCTAGCACACCAGGGGTTGAACTTGTGATGTAATGTTTTCAATCATAAGTTTGCAGTTGGTTTATTTTTGGATGAAACTAATCAGGAAGATAATTGCCAAGTGTGCAGTTAATAGTGGATACTTACTGTAGAGTCTCATGTTAGAGAAAATCTGCAGTAAAGCCCCCCAGTAATGTGGATGTCGGGTTCTCAACAGCTCTGGGTTTGCTTTCAGTTGCACCTCCCAGCTTACTAATGTACACACAGCCATTTTTTTGTGCAGCAGTTTAACACGGTGGTTCATATTAACTGTTAAATTTAAAAACATAGGCACTACCTGAACAAACCTCACTGTAAATTTCCATAGTGCTTTCACATTTACACATCAGTATTTGATTAAAAAAAACAAAAGAGGAGAATCAATGAAACCATGAAGAAAGAAATTATAAAGTTGCAGTTGGGTTTCATCTTTATGGTCCAAACAGTTGCTTCTCCCTGTGCAGAGTGCAGTAAGAGTTTTACTCATGAAATAAAATTAGATCCAAAATGTCTACTATTTTATATAAATTGGAAAGGAATCACATATCTGTAAAGAAAGAAGACTATGGGAGAAAAAGGAGCATCCAAACATAATACAAAACTGTATTGTAAGGAGAAAGCAGGTAATACATATAGTAAGAGGCTTTTAGGTTCCATGAAGTGTGCAGTCCAAAGTCAAAACCCTTGCAGCAAAACCCTTTCTTTTAAAATGCCATGTTGTTTTCTTGATCAGTGTTACTCATCTACATTTGAGAAAAACACAGGAAAGGAAGACTCAGAATGCAGATGGTTCAGAGGGTTGGTTGGTGGTCCTTTATCAGCTAAAAAATGAGTCTAAGCCTCTGCAACAATTAACTGTTCAATCAAGTGAAACCCCTTTCATGTGGTAAAATCATTATAATTGCAAATCCTAATCATAAAATCGGACAGTAGGAGTGACTGTCCCACAGAGGACTTTAATACAGCTTTTAATAAATGCTATATCCAAATCACTGAAACCATAAATCATTGTGGTCTCGCCACTGATCTGGTAAAAAGAAACTGTCAATGTCATGAATATTGTAATAGCGATTTATTTCTAAATCTTTATACTCGTTTACTTTCTCTCTCCAAGGACTGACAAACAATACAGTAAACAATTTTAATGCTGATAGATTTTTGTAAGATAATAAACCAGGAAAGACTAAGGACTCTTAGCTACTCTGAAGTAAAAGTGCAATTTCTTAAGGATAAATGTTTCATATATAAGCCACAAAACTGACATCATACAAGGAGGATTTGAAAAAGATAAGACTTGCCTGTATCACTGAGTTGTACAGAGATCAGGTCTGCACATACCTGGTCCATTCTCTAGTTACTGTTGGTTACTCTGACAACTAACCTATAGACCTGGTTTAGAGACTGGGAATTATTTGTCTTTCTTATGGAGGAGATCCCAAGGAGCTCTACCATCTTGGAAGGATTCCCATCAAGCTATACAGAATATCTCTATGACAGATTGATTCAAATGTCTCGAACCTAGAAACTGGAATAAGGTAAACAGTGAAATTATATAATTGTTAGAATATAGAATTAGAATGCATTTTTTAAATCTGTTACTTACATTTTAAAATAAAGTTATAAAACTCAATTATTGTCTATGAAACCTCCTTTATATGTTTTTAGATAGCATTTAAGAAGTGCATCTAGGCACTAATATGCAAACATGTGAAGTAGACAGTTACTGGCCTGAAGATCAGTTGATGTAAATGTGTCTTGAAAAATTTAAGAACATGATAATGGGAAAAAGGGAAAGGGTATGAACAGTCTGGAAACAAAAAACAAACCAAAAACCATGGGTTGTTAGATATCGAAGTCATGAGTCCAGATAAGGTTTTAAATAACTAGTGATACTTTAAATAATGGCATCTCCTTTATTTCCCTCATGAGACAGTCTCTTCCATGTGGCAAATCTGATTTGGACTGAAGCTTTGCAATTCACTTGTATGCTTTTTCCCAACTAAGCCCCTGCAGACTGCTGATGGAAGGCTGAACCAGCAGAAAAGCTGACCACATCCCTCAGAGGTACACTGACACTGACTTGGTCAGTCACACAGACAATGTGGAGCCTTCCACGGCACCCACCTACAAAACACAGATGACCATGTCTCCTCCTCCTCCTCCTTTTCAGCTGGCAGAGACTGAATGTCACTAGAGTGGGCACACACATGGCACTCTTCAGGGTCACAGGCACAGAGTACATTCACAGATCCCCCCTCAAGTACCAGCATGGCCCCTCTGTCCACACATTGCCCCTGCACTGATCCCAGCCCCTCTTGCCCACACCAAGGGTCCTCAACCCCATGTATGGACAAGATCAGTGCTCACTACAAACATGTAGCACTCACACACTGCTCCTGTAGACACCTTTGAATGGCTCAAATCCTCATGTTTATAAAGGGGAAATTTGGAGTTACAAAGTTGAGGAAGGCCCTGCAAAGCTCTGCCTGTAGTTTCTTAATGGCTTATCAGCTAGTGTCTGAAAATAGTTGATCTTTTGCGTTGTCTCTGTTATCCCTTACCTACCAAGTTTGTGTCACTGCCTGCTGAATACAGGAACAGCCTGCCAAGTANCTCAAAGGTCCCTTCCAACCATGGAGATTCTGCAATTTTTATCATTCCTTTATTTGTTATCCCCTTCACATTTAACTGGCTATCCTTGACTAGAAATCTTTATGACCCAGATGCTCTCACCTTCCATGTACCCTTACAGAACCCTCAGCTTTTTACCCTCGGGGCAACTTGTGAGTTCTGGGATGAGAGAAAGCCCAACAGGGCCCAGCAGAGCTTATCCGCCTTAGCAGTTGTGGTTTTGACCCTCAAACCAGGACAGCAGTGTAAAATTATCACATATACTGCCGAGTGTGTTGCAGTATGAAGTAAACCAGTTCAACTAAAGCTGCCACCGACAGTGAAGTAGTTCATGCAAAATATTGATAACAAATCTGGAACTATCACAACGTTTATAATATTAACTAATTTCAACTGATTTGTATGGATATTGGTTTTTTTCTTTTGTAATGAGTCTGAATTAGTATGAACTCTGTAGTGTATTCTGCTTGGTGGAATCGTGATAAATGCATGACCACAATACATTAGTAGAAATGTTTCAACCTAATGGATGTATAATCCATGAACCAAATATCTCTGAGATATCATGGTCTTGGAAATGTTAGATATGAGTGGCACCAAGGGAGCTATTATGATCTAGTTTGCTAAAAAGAGCATTCAGATTAATCAGATTCAGGGCTATTCTACTGTAAAGAGTGACTTATACTTAGGCTAATGTGATAATCGAACTCCCCTCACACAAAGTTAATTTGGAATATTGTGGAGGTGTATTAAAGGAGACTTTAGGTATATAAGCACTGTGAGGAGAGCTACATACTTTGTGTTTTTTAGTTAAAATCACATGTAATGAGGATGAAATCTGAGTATAAGCCATTTATAATTTAATTGAATTACTATTTTGACTTTTATTTCCTTCTGCTTTAAACCATGGTTTGGGAAGTACTTAACATTTTGCCAGTCAGACGACATTTTAGAAATACCACTATAGATTAAAAATTCATATAATGCATTTAATAACTGACTTGCAAACAGTCTAAAGCATGCTTTGTATAAAACCCCTTGCATTACATCAACTGTGCAAGAGGCTGATTTCTGGAAAAGGGCTATAAAACCCTGCAATTATAATCAGGTTATGAATGATGTTCTCACTTAATTACAAATCCTGATTAGGGTCCTCTATGATAGGTTCTCTTTAATATTAAGATTAAATAATGAGCTCCATAAAAGCTATCCAGTTTGCCTGACCTTTACGTAACACTGGGTCAGATATCAGCTTATTGTAAGTGTACCTTTTATGAGTCTGTTAGTTCAATCTATGTGTCGACTGTATTTGAATTCCATTAATACATCTACTGCCAGAACACAGTCTAATAAAATAAGAGATGGGCAGAGATTGGCAAAAAAGGCTATTTTCTCAGTCTTATGACCTAGAAAAGTATCCTAAGGGAAGGCCACTAAGTTAATTAGGGAATTTTCTGACATACGCCTAGGACATTTAGTTAGAGATGCTTGAATTTAATGTTGAGTCAGGAGGTAGTGCAGAAAAGTATAATTAGTCATCTATAACAATCCTCTTTATAATTAAAATCTATTATTAATCCACTTAAATTCATTTGTTTAATTTTAAAATTAATAAATTTATACATTTTATGAAACAAAACAAGTTAATACCGTATTTTTTTCTGGAAAATAATATCCTTGAGTATTTAATGAGTATTCATAGGATATTATAAGAAAAAAATAATTTAAAAAGCGCATACAATCTAGGTGTGTTGTTTTTCACAAGCATTTCAGTGATAAAGTTTACTGAAGAAAAATAAATTGACAGGTCACAGGCAGGTGAGTACTGGCAACAGATTTTAAGCTTTTGAACTCACATGAGAGCTGCCCGAGTAATAGTAGTATTTCATAACATAGAAATATTAGTAACACTGGATATTGGGAATAATTCTGAAGAAAACATAATGCTTTTAGGTGGAAAATGAACTGCAGTATTCCAACCTAAATCTCAATAGTTCTTTTCAAATTCTACTACCAAACTTTTAGAGGGATTCAGATTAAGATTGTTCTTGCTTAGTTTCTTAAGATTCTCTGGTTTTGGCTTTTCTCTTCATGAGAAAAAAAAATAGTGATTGAGGAGCCTGGGAAGCCTGGCCAGCAAAGAGGATGGGCAACACAAGTCACTGAGTTGCATTTCCTATTCAACATCATTCAACTATGTTCAAAATTGCAACAGTTCTTTTCTGCCTCTTCATTTTCAACAGAAAACAGAACGTTTGCTTTAAATGTGTTTATTGGTTTCAACAATATAACTATACTTTTTTCAAGATAGCTGGAATTTTAAAAATTAAAAAAAAAGTAAATGAGCCTATTTGGTGAAGAGCTATAAACTGACCACAGCATTAAAAACTTGATGTTAAAAGAATGGGATTCTCAAGGTCCTATTGCAGAAAACGATAAAACAAGCAATTCTCTTATTGTACCTAGCAGTAGACAGAAAATAGCCCAAAACACAAGCTGCCAAATAAGGACTTGTAAAGAACAACATTTATGATAGCAAGACATTTATGATAGCAAGACTAGTAGTAGAAAACATAAAACTGTTTTTCCCATTGATTTAATATTGGTTCAAAACTATCAATATATGAAGAATTAAAGTGTTTTCATTATGATAACCTACACCAGCCATTTGCTTACACGCAGAATATCCACTGTAACTAAACATTTTATATCAAAACATATTTGTGGCTGTAAAAGTTTGCAGTGCCTATTGCAATTTTAGCTTGTCGTTCTCAAGATTTATTGTTAGATTTTATATCTTAGCTGAGATGTGTTCTGGAAATTTGATCCTGCTATAAAATTCAGGAAAAAACATTATTGTATAAACAGACCTTGTACCTGCCTGAATAGTAATACTATTAAGAAGTTAGCTTCTGACATTTGTACTCAGTTTTGAGTCAGTCCAGACTAATTTTTACCATATTTCCTCAGTAACAATTTTTGCTTCACTAGAGAATTGTGATTTTGTCCTAGATAATCTTGTGCCTAGAAATGTGTAATCTGACTTCTGTGGGGTTCCCTTCCAAGTCTTTCAATATGTTTAATCCACTGCAACCTACAGGAATTATCAAGTGAGTAAAGTAGCTCAGTAGTCTGGAC
>VZTM01023957.1:0-17001 GCA_013400555.1 Jacana jacana | reverse complement strand
CAAGCTGGAAATTAAGAGGGAATTCTGGGACCAGGTGCCATTTTAAAGAATCACTTGTAGTAAACATTAAACTTGAGCTGGGAAATCCTGCCTCTGGAACTTGTTTTCTTCCTCCACAGACTGTAGTTTGAAAAATCACACTAGTTACCTGTTTTCAAAACTACTATTAGGTGAGATGACTCTGACTTCCAAATAATGAACTGCTTCTCTCCAACCCCTTTTCTCTTAGGCCAGGCAACCTGTCTCCTCCACTGAGAGTGCAGACTGATTTAATTCTTTCTTCACACCCTTCCCACCTTATTCATCCTAGCAAACTAACTATCTAACTGAAGTCCCATATTCAAGGGCTTCAACTTATAAGTCCTGTGATGCTAGGTTGAAAACTAGTTCTCTTGAAACCATTTTTTGAAAATTTGCAATATAATGATTTTTGAAAGCTTGCAGAATCCTCTTTTGGAATTATATAGCAGTTTTTAAGGCTTTTTTTTTTTTTTTTTTTCACGTTCTACCTGCCTCAGAAAAGCTTAGCTGAGCTTGGAGGTGTTCAATAGTTTAAGAAAATCCACAGATGGATTTAGTGCTACTGTGATCCTATTTACAGTTTCCAGCTTCAGAGCTGCTAGTGTCACCTGTGCAACTTATAGGAATGGTGCCACTAAACACAAGAGATCTGCTAATACCAGGAAGACCCTTTCTAGCTCTCCGCATTGCTCTAATTCTGTATAGAATTAGTCTTGCATCTGTATAGCCTGTGATCAAAAAAGCAGAAAGGGAAAGTAAAGCTGCGTTGCAACTTACCTGGGTCTAGTGTATCCATGCAGAAGAAACCCATTTGCCAGAAGTAAACCTGAAGCTAAATTTTACTGCAAAAAATAACTTCTTTGGGATATTTCTCCCTCATTTTCGTCCCCCATTGTTTACAAAGTTTTCCCCTTTCTTTTATATAGTTTACCTATCACAGATTAAACATGCATGCAAAGTTGAATTACTCTGCACATATCGATTAGTTCCCATTCTCCTATCACTGCTTCTGTGTAGACTATGTGGTATATCCTAAGCTGATCAGTCCAGTGACTCAGAGGTATGAACCTCTTCTCAATAAAGAGGGGAAGCAGGGAGAGAGATCCCTGTATTCAGCTGACAGAGTCTTCAAGTCATTTTTAATTCTCACAAGGAGACATGAGGATGATGATGAATAAGACCTCCTGTAGACCACAATATTATCATAACATCTTACTAGATGAGTGAAAATATAAAGAGATCCTTGAAACTCCAAAGGGGTCAATACTCTTCATGAGTGAATTGATGAAGTAAGAGCCTTACCGTGACAAAAACACTGGGTGAGCTTTGAGCACAAACTAAATAAGATACCTAGATATTCTGGGAAAAGCAAAATGCTATGATGTTGAAACTCTTACATGTTTCAAGATTGCAAATAAGATGCAACAGAGTCTTTATAATTAGTAATCACAGTGGCACAAGAATCAAGTACAAAAAGAGAAGAATGACTATTTGTTTTAAAACAAGCTTGCTTAATCATCCTGTGATCGCTCAAAGAAAGATGAGACCTTTTAGAAAATCATTACCAGTGCTGTCTTGGCCAGCACCTTAATTAGACTTNTGCCACAGGTAAGTTAAATAATTTCCTTCTTAAGTTATTGATCTTTCATTTGAGGTCTACTTAAATTACGATAATCTTACAATCTTTTTTCCTTCTTGCTCTAAATGACATTTCTGTCATTGCACAACTGATGTAGGATGTTTGTATAAAATAACCTTATTATGAAAGAAGTTTACTTTTAAAAAGAAATTCCAGGCATTAGAATAGAATGGAAACATATTTCCTTCTTCATATGTCCTGTTGATAGTTTGATGAGAATTATCAGGATTAAAAGGAAAAAAAAAAATATTACACATGGATTATATCTGGAGAGAGAAGTCAGACACAGAAAGCATAAGAAAAAAAAATTCAAAGATGTTTGTCACCTTAGATTTCTTCTCTGCCTCATCTTTGTCTACCACTTTAATAAGAATAATGCACCACTCCATGTATGTGAACAGCCCAGCTCTGTTGTGTAGAAGAGGTTATTAGTGCCTCTGTAAAGATGGCCTAATTTATTTGATTAAGTACAGATTTAGGAACTTTTCCTTGGGCACAGAGTTGTAAAATATTGGATCAAATAAAGCTTTGTTCTGTCATGGTAGGTGACTGGCTACATTTTCACATCATGAGTTCATAATACTGTTGAAGTTTTGCTCCATAGAGAGGAAAGCATTACCTGAAACACATAAAGAAAGCTATAATGGATTATACATATATTAACTAGTGATATACTGCTTCAATATAGCACAATATGAGCTTGAAGTAACTACCTTTATTGTCACAGGAAGATTCATTTAAAACACCATCCCCTACACCTTTCTTAGTAGGTTATGATAGATGAAGATTGCTTCTCAACAGTGTCCATATAAAAGGTATAGAAAATAACTTTAATATGATGATAAACCTCCTGCCAGTGACCTATACACAGCATGCTTTTTCTGTCCTTAGCACTGCTTAACAAGGCTATTGAACCCCTATGATTTCCAGGAGGAGGTAGGTTCAATATATACAGACATACCAGTTTAACACAGAAATGATGAGTGATTCATAGCACTACAGGACATCCCACTCAAACCAAATATCAGAATGGCAACTGAATGTACCATTGGCATGGGAATGATATGGCAAAAGCTGTTAACAAGGTTCACCCTAAAGTTACAGAATCTAAACCAGACTGAGAATGAATATTTGCTTTTTTTTGTACTCTTCAAAACCTTCCTCTTTGCTCCTGTTCTCTACCTACCCTGACCCCTCTGAAGAGAGATAAACACACACCCTCAATCACTTGGCAGCTTGAAGAATGGAGATACAGGGGCATAGCAATTTGCCATGGGTCAAATAGGATACTTGTGGTGAAGGAAAGAAGGAAAGAATCATATCCAGGTCTCCTTGGAGTCAGATTAATGTGATAAACACCAGACCAGACACCCTCTCTACACATTATCCATTTTCCATAGAGAACTTTGAAGTAACTTATTTTCAGTGCCAGAATTGTGCTAGCATACATAACCATTCAGTACCACCAGAGTCTTAGATGCCTAATAATAATACAAATAAGTATAAGACAAAATGGATATATGTACATATTTATATAGCTATACATACATATAAACACATGTATACACACATACAGAAAAAGCTAAAGAAGGTGTGTTTATTTAAGAAACTAGAGTTAAATAAAGAAGGAATTATTTGGATTAATGATGCAAAAGCATTAAAAGTACATTTAAGATAAGACTTAGCTCCATAAAATCAAGCCAGGGAGTATCTGCTTGTAACTTGGATGAAAGAACACTTGGATTTAGTTTTGGTTTTAATAACCAGTGAATTCATTTATTCATGTAAGAAAAATCTATATCAATCCAGTGGCATTAAAAAAAATAATAAATTTGAATTCAGATCTCCAGAGTATTTCAAGTTTTCAATAGGGAATTGCTTTCGCACCTTCAAAGAACTATAAAAAGTTTTATGGCATATTTGATGTGACTGAATATAGCAAAGACAAACATTTTGATTTACAGTAATTCCAGTGTTGTTAACCTTTTCAGCATAACAAAAGAGATTGCTCAGACACACATACACACACAAAGCAATAGATCAGAAAAGAAAATAAAAGTAAAATTCTATATGTATTAAAGGTCTCCCTTGAAATGTTGCCTAAGTTGCTAAAGTAAGTGTCATGTCTGATTAAATAAATGTGTAATGGTTTTATGGTTTTTAAGACTTCTTTTCCAAATGTTCCTAAGTTTTCAGTGAGACCATTATCTAAGTCCTCTAGGTTTATTTAACCACAGTTTCAAAATCTGATTCGGGCTCCCTTGAAAAATAAAAACAAAATAACCAATTTCTTTGGGCTATAGATCTAGGTCAGGATTTTAATACAAACAGGGATTCCAGTCCATTATTGTGGCTGATTTCCACAGATATTGACACACATTGTCGATTTTTTCATAACCCATTGAAATATATGGGCCATGAGAGATAGACTTTTGAAGAAATTAGGGGTGAATGTTAAACTTTTTGTTTGTCATCATGGCCCTAATATTAAGCCCCTAAGATACACAGGAAAACAAAAAAGGAAAGTCAGACTTTCTCATCAGCCTTTTTCTCTGGAACAATTCAAGAGAGAAAAATGTCACCACAGTTAATACTCTAAAGTCTCTGAGTGGCCTGAAGCAAAAGCACCTGTCAAAATTGCAATCACAAAACTAAAGGGTCACCAGAAGGACAAATGCTGTATATAGTTGTATTGTGTTTTTTTGAAAAGCAAGTTCAAATGTGTGGAAACTTCACTATTATACAAATAAATCCAAGGATTTTTTTTTTTTTTTTAATATGGAAATAAAGAATATCACCATGGATATGAAGTCAGTGGGACTTGAATTGAAAATCATTACACAGTAGGCAAGCTACTTTACTGAATGCCCAGTTGCAGTATTAAATTTGTGATTAAAAATGAGTTAAACTGAAGAAAATGCTTGTGGAATTTTAAACTCTCATAGCAAGGAATTAGATTGTTTCCTACATTGGAAACAATGGATTTACTCTCCTCTATTGTGAAATTAAAAAGCCAAGAAAGGAATGTGCTTTCAGCAATAAAAGAAAAGTGTAGAATGAGAAGATTCTGCTCCACAAAAATTCAAAATTCTACCTTGGTTGCTTGTGAATAAAGGATTTTACTAAATGGAAAATGCTGGTTTATCATACCACTGGAAGGAAAATGTAATTTCAGTTTCCTTCCCTCAGCCAGGACTCAGCCCTCACATAAACAAACACAGCATCAACAGCCTTGTCCTATTCGCCTCTCTGACTGATGAAAATTGGTGGGAAATATATATATATTGAGAGGGCTGTATAGTGTGGATTCTTGCTATAGTTGGTCTTGAACACTCAATCTGCCAAGTAGCTGCCCCTAATTCCCAGTCATCCTGATGGCTTTCACACTTGGACATGGGCGCTGAGGTGGGGAGAGGCCCCAGCAGGGTATCCTTCCTCTGAGTTCTCAACTTCTCCAAGGCAAAGGGACCAGGAGGCAAGGAGACTCACTTTATGATAAACAGACTCAGCTGAGGCAGCCAGCTCTTCCTCAGACTATGTACATCTGTTAGCTAAAGAAGAACTGAAAAATTGAAGCAACTGTGTCACATAAGTATTTCTGCTGTTTTCTTTTTCCTCTTCCAGAAACATTTCTGAGATATATTAGGTTGATGTGGTGGGTCAATCAGAAGCCAATTGCTGTGACAATATTTTTGAAAGACTCTCAGGATCTGACTGGGTAAGGTACTTCTGGTGTTCAGAAACAGAGCCATTGGGAAACAGAAATTTTTCACAAATTTTTAATCCAAACATTAATCTACCTTCAAAACATTTAAATATTGAATTCAGTTATTGATCTAAAATAAATTTCTTTTATGGGAAAGACTATTTTTTGTAAAATAAATTAGTAACTGGACCAATTCAATAGAAGACAAACAAAGCAAAAGACGTGTGGCAGCAAGAATTTACACATAAAAGCAAATTCTGTGGACATTTTTTTAAGTGAAGACTAAATATGTTTTGCTTTGTGAGGCCATTTAACCCAGAGCCCCAAACACCCTCAGAAGCTGGTGCTCCCCCTCCCTGGAGGTCTGGCCACCCATGCCCACAGCCAGCTCTGCTGCTGTGTGGCTGTGAGGGCTGACAGCTCTCAGAAGGAGCTCGGGGTAAGAGGTCTACCAACAGCCCTGCTGGGCTTCCCCATCACTCCAGGGCTGCCATTCCAGCCTTCACCCTCTCCTGAGCTGCACTGCAAGCATCCTGATGCCTGGCCTTATACTCTGATCTAGTGAAACAGCTTCCAACCTTGACCTGAGACTTGCCTTGGCACCATGCACTTGCATGGTCCCAGTCAGTGTCTGTGGACCTGTCTTGTTCCTGTGGCTTGGGTACTTGCCTCCCTCGACTGCTCTCACCTCAGTGAGGCCACTGCCTTGCTGGCCTTGTTATTCCACCCTTGCTGTACTGCTGAGCCTTGTGTTTATGATACAAAACCAAACTAGTTATCAAGAAAACGAAAATGATGGCCTCAGAATCTTCTTTTTCTCAGAGCTCATGTGCAACTTTAATAATAACAGCTTTTTTATGCAATATCGGATGACATATTCACAACCTGCAATTGCTCCTTTTCTTACCATTCTTCCTTTGCCTAGCTACTGCACTAAATTATTTTTCTGCCCTTTGAGATAAAATAATTTCATTGTTGCATCATGAAAACTCTCCGCATTCATACTTTCTTTGAGACAGTATTGTTACTAGAAAGTCTTAAATGTTTTCTTTTCCTAATTAATCTTTTTATTTCTTGTCAAACTTCCTTTTTGCATAAAATAAATCTATATGCACAAAAGTTGCCAAGTAGAAATAGTTAACTGTTCTCATAGTTCTGTTTTTAAACCTGAAATTCCATCTAAGAATCTATTACTAGAAGATTCAATAGAGGACGAATAGAGATTCAAAGGATATGCTCAATTTTGGCCCCTGGAAGTACCTAGTTGGAAGTCAACAGGACTGTTCTTATTCTGCAAATTTAAAAATAGGCTGAAATTTTGTGTCAGAATCTAATTCATATATATCTAGATTTAAATTTAAGCACACCAATAGGTCTTGTTATGATTATCTGGGTGTTAGTACAAAGCTGGCTATTAAAATGGATGGGGGAGATCAAGCTGTATGAAATAAAAATTGTTTCCACTGAAATTGTTTCTATCTATATATTTCAATCATAGAATGATAGGTTATCTGTATTACATGCACCTTGTGATATTGAAATTAATATGTTTAGTTTCACAATTCATTTATCCTCAGTCATACAATGATAGACTTCACCACTACCCAGATTAACCAATCAACCCTAATAAGAACAGAGATCCCAATCCAGTTTATTGACCCCAAACACAACATCCCCAGAAAGTTCATACATCTCTTTTAAGAGGAAACTACTTTCTAAAAGGGTAACAAGCCATAGGTTAGATTACACCACTACTGTATACTCTGTAAACAATAGATGTTCCAATACTGTAAAATAGCAGTTGTGGGGATTAGATTTCTTTAGAAATGGTCTGAATATGCAAAGAAGCGATTAGAATAACTCAATGACGAAATTCACAGATAGCAGGAGGTGGGGGTGGGTGGTCCAAGGGTAAGAGGGAACCTCTTCTAACTACATGTATCAGCCACTTTTGTCCATAGTTGTTACCTCCAGCACCAGGAAGCCCGTGATCTAATAATTCCCACTTGTTGCACTGTGTCACAGTTGGCAATCACATCATCTGGTTACAGGTGCCAGTTCTGATTGTTCTGTCCAGTCTCCATGATCAAAGCATGATTAACCCTAGTTTCTCCACATTGCAGAGAAATTAAATTCATCATTATGAAATAATATTCTCAAGCTCTCCCAAAAAGACAAAGAAGGAGGAATACTTGGTAACAACCTCAAATCTACTTGTTTAAGAACTGTAGCTATATTTAAAACACAATATGTATCTGGCAGAACCAAGGATTAACAGTAGATTGAAATAAATGCAAGCAGTTACTTACTCCAAAGAGAAGGCCAATGAATGCTATGGGAACAATGAGTTTCTGTTCCATAAGTAGAACTAAAACCTGAGAGTTCAAACATGTCAAAGACTGCACAAACCATCACACTCTGACAGTCCTCTATCAGTATTTAACATCAAACTATGTCATGTTTTAATCTGATGCCAGGGGGAAGTTCAGCAAGGAGACTTACCTTCCCGTAGTGATGATAAACATACCCAGGGCTGTTGCCAGTGCGTTTCCACTTCTCTCCTGCCAGCGGAGGTGAAGAAATTCTTTATCAGTTATGGCATATGGACAGTTTCCGTGCTATTTCCTGACAGCGTATCAGACACCTTCTCGCAGAGTTAAATCCCTTTCAGTCCAAAGAGGTGAGAGCTCTGATCTTTAGCACTTCTTTTAAAGTTGAATGTCACAAACCAGGACTAGATCCCCAGGTGGCAGCTCCCCTAAGTCCATAAGTCTAGCTGCACTTCTCAATCTAACTGACCCTTTTTCTCCCTTGCCACTGTGAACACTGGCTGATTGAATATGACCAACAGCGACCACTTCAGAGCAAAGTGCTTTCCAGTAATTTACTCAAAAGCGTGTAGCATCTACAGACAATCAAGTAAAGTATAGGCTATTTGTATATTTTCCTTCTCCTAAAGCCTACTCTTTTCTTTCATCCTCAGCAGTTCCCATTCAGCTCACTTAAATCTAACTTTTGGCTGAGAGAAGCAGGATACTTTGCTACTTTTTCCAAACACTTCCCTCCAGATGCTCCTCTTAATCACTCCATTGTGTCTTCCCTTCTACTGGGAATTTTTTGAAGCAAGGGTTTGTCTTTTCTTCTCTATATTTTCAGCCTTGGGTAAGTAAATGTGCAATTCTGCCCCACACCTAGAAAACAGCATTTTCCAAGTTAACTGTCTAGCTGCATAATCTATCTGCAAACCTATCTCACTATAATTTCATTTTCTGCTTGCTCTCCATTTGACAGTGTCCTCTGAATTCACTATCAGTAACAAGGGTAGTATTAAACATGCAAATTAAATTGCTTTTAATAATTTTTTTTTAAATCCCAATTTTACAAATTATCATCTACATGTTTATATCTAGAGTGTTTCCCTCTTTGTGTAAGGCTGTGTTTTAATTATCTAAGTCGCCCTTAATCAGACACTTATTATGCAATACAATGGTGAGTTAAACTAAAACAAATTGGATTGATGCTTCTGTTCTCAGGGGCTGCTTTATGTCTAGCAGCTCACACTGTCAGCAAATATGATCCCAGTTAGGAGCAAGATGTTCTTCAGTGCCTGAATCAGTCTTATTTTACGGGTTTTTTGTGGATTGTTATTTGTGGTTTGGTTTCCAGTTTCTGTCTAAGAACTCAACATTTTTCCTTGTTTGTTAGTTGTTTTTTTTCTTTCCTCACCACAGCCCAGTGGGTTATCAGCAGTGCTTCTCCATTCAGTTGTTGTCATTACCAAATTTCATGTAGCCTCTAATCTTCAGTCCATGTGGGGCTAATTGCATTTCTAACAGCAAAGAGAACACAAGTAGGGACAAGGCAGTTCTCAACATCCTTAATCTGAAAAAAAAAAGAGCTTGAGATTCCCTTTTTCTTTGTGAGGTCTGCCGTTTTGCCCAGAGCTATCACCTCTAGCCTGCCATAAAACTACTGCTCATCTCACCCAGTGAACTGTATCTCTTTTTTTTCATATCTCTTCCCCAGATTCCTCATATCTCCAGTGTATTAATAAAACCCTTACTCATTATATAAATATATATTCATAGATTTACTTTAAAACCCACTAAGCTCTGTAAAGGTATGAATCCTCACAATATTAAAACATGGGAGGCTTAATTTTCTGTTTTTTAAAAACAATATATACAAAATTGCATATATCTATTGAACTTACTCCGTGTTCCTACTGTTGCTTTGTTCAAGTTTGACTCCCCAGCCAAACCCCTTCTAACCTCCTGCTCATCACATTCCTTGGGGTCCTGTCATTTGATGCCAAGATGCTAGTGACAGCTGAAGCCAAGCCCACATTCTTCTGTGGCCCTTCTTGCAGAAGCCTAATGTTTCTGTGCATATATCAAGTAGACTCTTCTTATGAGGAACCCACACAGCCAGGATCCAAGAGCTGAAAGAGAAGATACATCCAAAAAAAGCCCACACACTGATCTATAATAATTTTAAGCTCATGTAATTTTGGAAAATCTTAGAGGTCTCCAGATGCAACTGTAGACATTTAAAGAAATATTTCTTTGAAAATGGTCTGTGTTTTTTTAGCAAAACCTAAGGTCTAGTTGCTGGGGGTTTGAGGTATTTTGTGCCAGTACTAGAAGATGTGTATGAGCAATACTACTGGATACATCTGTGTGGCTATAAATTCCTCTGAGATCTTGGTCCATAACAGCTAACCCAGATAGCCCTGTAATTTTTTCCACACTGTAAAATAAACCTCTTCCCCTACTCCTCAGGCAATCTTATTATAAAACTCAATTTCTGTTTAACAGATGTTATTGTCAGGACTACTAGTTCAAAAAGCTACCTGTTAAAAAAAAAAAAAAAATACAGTCACAACTATTATGTCCAAATCCATAGGCTTTTTAAGTGACTGTAGCTGGAGTGGATTAGTAACTTGTAAATATAGTGACTCAGCTGCTTTTCCTATTTCTCCACCACTCTGCATTATTGTCACACTCCACTGTGACAGGGTCTCATCACACACATTGGGTTTAGTAAGTGAATCTTGTCAAGTGAGCTTCAGTCATGCCTAAGGCTCAGAGGTTTGTTGCAGTCAGCATTCCTTTGGACAGCTCTGTCAGCAGAAACTGGAGAAAAAGCTTTCACCTGTGTTTTGAATCTGGGACACTGGTTACCTTGAAACTCCAACTTGAAGCTCAAATGCTGTGCACTCAAAAAAGGAAATGTTAGTTTTTCTAGTTTGGCTTTTACCTTACATGTATCACTTTTGCCATAACTGCTCCTCTCAGAGGCACTTGAAAGGAAGAGAACTGTCAACAAGAAATATGTTACTCCCTGAACTGATGCAGGAAAAAAAAAAAAAAAAAGTAGTACCTATTTCATTGTGCTAAATTACTTGCAGATCAACTGTTCACTGAAGCATTTCACTAAAGGTTTCAGTAGAGGTATAATGCATTTGTTTTAAAGTGAATGTACAGCTATTAGTGATTTTGGCAACTCAGTACACACAAGAACTGCTTAAAGAGTTTGAAAAATATGTTTTAAATAGTTAAACATACAGTATACTTTGTGGACTAGGTTCTCTAATTGGAGTTGTATCCTTTAAACACTCAGTAGCAAGTCCCTTCCAGACCAGGTCCTTCAGTTCTGACTCCACAGATGCTGCATTGCACCTGTTGAGGTAAGGGAGGAGTCCCAGAACATGAAGAATTTATTCCTTTCCTTTCTACCTGCTCTCTAATGGCTTATGTGCCTCAAAGAAAGCAGCAGCAGAACCTGATCCTAAATAAAAATTTCTGAAACCTTCACTTGCATTTTTGTGTAGATCTATGACACTGGACAGGTTCTGTCTTCAGATATTTACTCTTTGTTTATTGCACTTTTGCATAAACATATTCATTTGCATCAAAATTGGAACTTTTCTTCAGAATTTAATATCATCTAACTTTGTGCTCTTTGCTGAAAAGTTCCTCTTTGAATATGACAAGTATATGACAACACAAATAGAAGATAGTCTAATTGAGAGGTAAGCAAGGATCATTGGTAGAAAAAATATTTGGCAATAAAGGTTGTGTTGTATTTCCTATTGCCCTAACCAATGTTTGCACTCTTATTGACTGAATTAGGACCAAATTTCAAGAGGTGGCACTAACAAAAGGAGAAATGAGGAAGCATTCAAACTCTGAAATTCTTTTTAAAGCTTCCAAGTAAGATCTTTGTAAGACAACTTTAATTCTAACTAAATAATGCAGAGCAGTTGCAGAAAGTAAATTATAAATTAATAATCACAAGTCTTCACACAGAAAACTTGATTCTTTGCTTCAAGTGAACAGAAATAGAAACATGACCTCCTTTTCTAGTCAAAACAGTCTGAATAACAAATATTCCCTGTGAACTCTTCACCGACAACATAAATTCTATGTATAAGTTTATTGCTAGTCAGAATCTGAAAAATTAATAAAGATTTCCCTTTTCTTAAAGCACACAAACACAACACATACATTACATATGTGTGCATATAGATATATATGAATGTCTTACTGAATTACACTTTAGTAATGGGAAAACCTAAACTTCTTCACTGTACCTTCTTCTTCTCTGTTTAATGAGAACTGATGTGAGATGGACTGGCAGACAGTGGGCAAAGGCATTCAAGTACAAGATCAGTTAATCCACTCCTTATAGACAGTTACACAGTGCTAGGAAAGTTTGGGCTGATTCAGCTGAAACTCTGGCCTGTTTCCAAATTAGTTGGGGAATAAACATCATTCCATCACATACACCTCCCCATGATGTCCCTTATGTTACCTGACCTTAGTCACAGGTGCCCTTCCCTTTCGCTGCTGTCTCCTCTGTTGACCCCAAAGTCACACAGCCCTTGAAGTACTTGGCAGGCAGCTTTCTCCCCTTCATTCATTTCTCCTTCTGTTAGGCTTGCACCAGTAAAGCCCTGACTGCTCCCTTTCAGTGACCAAGCTATTGTTTAATTGGCCTTAGTTGTACTTTCAGGCTGGGGGTCACAGAGGCATAGAAATTCCCCAGGGTGGCAGAAATCAATTTGCACAATTTTTGAAAACGCAACATTAAAAAGCTGGTAAATATTTTCCTGGAGAACATTTATAGGCATACAGGAAAATAAACCTCTGGCAAACAACTAAAACTATTTCACTAACATGTAAAATTTTATTAAGCTCTGATAGTTACAGTTATAATTATGCAAGGAAATAATTTACTTTTTTTAATAAGTACTTAAGGTTTGCTCTTTTTCAGGCGGCTTGTGCATTTGAATTAGAACTTGCTATGAAATCAATTTGTGGGTACAAGTTTTTTATTCTAGAAGATTAATATAATTAGATTAATGATATTAAATTAATATTCAGATATTTAGGATTGCTTCCTTCCATTTTACGATCTTTGGGTCTGTTGAGAGCAGGCCCTTTAAGAGGGAGTTACTGAAAGGGCACATATGCAAATAAGTGGAAGTAAGCGAAACGAAGTATAGTGGAGGCGAAACAAAGTGTAGGAAACAGCAAATGACACAAATGTTGTAGCCAATCATGGGGCAACTTTAAGCCTGTGGAAAGCGCGTGGAAAGCTCGTGGACAATACCCCTCTCCCTATCCGAAATGTAGTGCTTAGCGAATGAGGACCTGTAACTGTAGAACGATTGTGGGGGTGCACTTCCTGAGGGTGCTTCCTGGTGCTGTGCTCCCTGATGTGCTTCCCGACTGTGTGTGCTTCCTGATTCATGTGTGCTTCCTGAGAGGTGCTTCCTGGGTGGACTTCCGGATTCGGGGCTGGCTGGCATGGCTTCCTGATTGATGGCGTCGGGCTCGACTGCTCCTGGCCGCGGCATGGGTCGAGTAATATGAGGGAAAACTAAGATACAGGTGCTAAAATACTTGCCTATTACAGCCACTGTCGTATCTGTCAGTCTTTTCAATGTGAGCCCAGGCTCAGCTGCCCACAAGCTTATTTATAGCTGTAACAAAAGCGTAACTGGCCTTTCGTAACACTGTGCACAGAATCATTTTTAGTTGTTTTTCTATAGCTGAAATGAGAAAACATACAATACTTCACATCTTTTGGAATCAGCGTCAAAATATGAACATATTGTCATTCACTGACATTTAAGCTTTATGTCTTCAAGATGACCAAGAAAAATAGCCAGCACCATGTTAATCTTCAAAAAGAACTTGTTCTTTGTGTCATGAAAAATTCTTTCTTTCAATTGATGGAGTTTACCCTGTAAATTAAATCTCTAAAGTAATGGAAGAAATAACCCATGACACTGGTGGGGGAAATTAAATTAGAGTCACTAATAGCAGGTCAGCACAGTCCAAGCCGAGGTAATAGAAGTGACCACATGAATGATAAGCAGGCCTTCACTAGGCTGTGACATCTATCTCCCAGAGACCGTGACAAACATTCATCTGTGTGGCAAGCAATTCACAATTCAGGCACTGGCATGTTTCTAGTGCAGCCTGACACTGGCAGAGGCGAAGCATGCCAGTCTTTTAGTCTTTTTCAGCGGGATGCTCTAAGTGAAGACCATTAAGACAAGCGAAAATCTTTGACCCCAGTCTCTTGCTAAATCAGTCTGCCACTGCACTAGAAAATCTTCTTACTTTATTTATAAGTATGGACAATATTTCCTGAACTAGTCCTGAATCCCCATTCCTCCCAATATCCAACCTGAACTGTTCTATGAATATTGCTAATTGTAATTCTACCCTGGAACAATAATATGCAAAGGGAAAAAAACAGGCAGGAAAATTTAAAGAACAGATTCTGTTTAGAAACTGTAAAAGATTCCGAGTATGCTTTTTCTAAGGACTTTAACATCACTGCAATAGCCCATGGCAAAATAGCAGGGTAAGTGGTTAAAGTAAAATGGACCCTTGCATGTCATACAAAGTACCTCTAAAATTCAAGAGCTGATTTATTTCCTAATACCTGAGCATGATCACTGATCTTTTGATGTAAAAATAATATGTAATAAATAATATATGGTCAGAGAAAATACAGGTTTCTATGAAATACAGGACTAACAGGTAAGGTTAGGTTCTACCACCTCTTTTCTTTTCATTAAAACAACCTATTAATGCACATCGTTACCAATTATTTTCAGTAGGGATTAAGAATACATACAACAGAGGTGCAGTAGGATGACAAATATTGAACTATTTGGCAAAGCGTGTGAGTAAGTAAATAAATAAATAAAAAAAGCTTAGAGCATATGAGCCCCTGTTCAGATAATAAAAGAAGCTGAAAGAAATGCTTTTTTGTATTATCCACAGGATATATGTGATCTTAACCTTTTAGTCATTGCCTTAAAACAAAGAGCATATTAAAATGGAAATTTCCCCAGAGTTACTGATTTGTAAAGTGAAATAATGAACTTCATATCCCTCGTTTACTCACACGACTTGTTTCCACTTAAATGGTGATTAGGCTTACTCAGTACTAATGATCATTTGGCAGAATTATTACATGGTTTAACAATCCAGAGGTACAACTGGAAAGATAAAATGTTACTGAAAATACCAGTCAACATTTTCTGGTGTTGCAGCAGACATTAGCATTCCGAGTTTGATATTTCTAAATAGTATCCTGGCACAAAAGTACCCCTGTGCCCTAAGCTCAGGCAACCTTCAGAGGCGAAGGATTGATCTCTTTGATCTCTACAGCTCTGCAACACCCATTCTTGCTGCTGAAAGCTTCCTCCTGTGAACACACTGCATCCCTCCACATGCACTGAGGGCTGTCCAGGATATGCTATAAACCAGCATGACATTCAGATTTCAGAGCTTGCTAACATACAGATTCCCTTCTTTTAATTTCTGAAAGTTTTAACTATTGGTTCTAGAAGCCATAAACTACCTGTGTAGTATATATCCTTTTCTCAAATAAATATTCTGACTTGGACTTGTCTTCCAAGAAGGCTAAAGAAAAGATGTATCACAGATCTCCGTGGTTTCTCAGAACCAGCTCATCTGAACTACAAAACTACTTGAAATCAACGCATACTTTAGACCTTAAGATTTTACAGACAGCTTTAGCTGATATAACTTTGAGTTATAGAGTGAAAAAATGGTCTGGCTCATTTGTCCATCCTCAGGCATAGATTTACACACCTCCTTTTGGTCTGCCTCTGGACAGTGTACCTTGATGCATTCAGTGAATCCTCTGGTCTAATTTTAAAGGTTTTTTTGGTGGTTGCTTTCAGACCAGCAAGAAATCTGAAGCACCGGGAAGAGAACACTCAAGGATGGAAGCACGTGGCCAGGGTCACATGAGGTAGCACTCCCCTTTTCATATCTGTATACCCTTCGATCAATATGTGTCAGACCATGAGAGTACAACCTGAGCGGTATGCTCTTCATACAGCTCTGATGGATTTCTAAAATTTCCTCAAGGATAGATCCTCAGCACAGAGCAGAAGTTAATAGAGTTGTTGCTGGCTTACACTAAGCCTAGAATCAGGTCCATAGCAATATGTGTGTTTGTGTTTAAGTATTTGTGTATATATTTCTGTAGGTCTTCATGATATATCACATGTTTGTCTTTGTAGGTTTATAAATATGTGCCTATACATACATACACATATCAGATACAAGATATACACAGAAATTATATGCTACTGAAATCCTTTCCTGCACTAACATCAGGCCATTTCCAACATTACTTTGATTTGCAACACTTCTCTCACCTCTAAAGACAATTACGGAGAAGAAAGTTGGACATTAAGCAGTCTCATTATCAATTAATTTACTAGGACTTTTTCTTAGTACAGAGAATGATGAATTAATTTGGTGTTCAAGTAACGCTAATTTCTGCATCCAATAAGAATTCTTTCATAACGCACCATTAGTTAAATATACCATCACAATAAAAATCTAATACAAAAAAAGTGCCTTTATGTTACTTTAAATAATGAGCCCTCAGAGAAGCTAAATTGGCACTATAAATTAAGTTGCATTATGATAAGAATATACTCCTTAGGTAGCTTCGGTTCACAAGAGCAAAGGCTTAGCTCAATGATTCTCCCAATTATACAAAAAAGAGGGGGAAAAAAATAAACTAACAAACCCCCCTTCTTTAGGGCCCACATATACTCCCTCATATATCCCAGAGGGATAAAATGTAAATCATAGATTCTAGCTTCAATATTAAAAGAATAAATACTAGCCACCTACCCATGTGTCATTATCAAATTTCATTGTTATACACCTACTTGTGTGTCAAAGCCTTTAACAGAAATATTACATAAGATAACATTGAAGAACACTGGTAAACTATCCAGACATGACTTCTCTTCTTAACATAGCCACCTGGAAATCTCTCCTTCAGCTTGCTTTCTAATCATCTGACAAGCTGTATTCAAATCACCCTCCTACTCTTTTAACTGGTACCTTCCTGTTGAGCAGCTTTAATTCGGAGAGATTAGTTTTCTTACATAAACCTCCTCTAGTATATCAGAAATGTGACCTACCGTTTTTACTATTTGTGCCAGTGGCATACACAAAATGCTTTAGAAATTCAGATACACTACTCTTACTCATTAGTCAAACTGGAATATTGTGTAGGATTCTTTTTCTTCCTATTTCACTGTTTTTCCTAAAAT